>JAWZTI010000151.1:0-50120 GCA_039880955.1 Chlamydomonas urium | reverse complement strand
GTGCCTGCCCCTTACTGGGTCAGCTACACCGAGATGGCAACCATGGCATACGCGAAACCTGTTGTCATTCAGACCACAGCGGAGGAGGGTTTTATTCTGACGGCAGAGAAGCTAAGGGCTGCTCTCACTCCCAAGTCTCGACTGCTCATCCTGTGCTCACCGTCAAACCCCACCGGCTGCGTATACACGAAGTCAGTGTTGCAGCTTGGTGTTGCATGCACGAATGCGTTTGTGACACACATGTCACCGTGCCATATCACTACCACTCACACGCTATGCCTTGATGTCCACAGGGAGCAGTTGGAGGCGTTAGCAGAGGTCATCAAGTCCCACCCTCGGCTCATGGTGCTGAGTGATGAAATCTACGAGTACATTGTGTACAAGCCTGCAGAGCACTTTTCCATCGGAGCGCTGCCTGGCATGTTTGAGCGCACCATCACTGTGAATGGCTTCTCCAAGGGCTTCGCGATGACTGGTGCGTTTATGGGCGTCCTGCACTGTGTGCTATTGCCCTGATGTGCAGAGCAGGCCTCTGTACCAAGTTAACATGCCTGGTGTGCGTCTGCCTGTGGCTTGCAGGCTGGCGGCTGGGCTACATGGCTGCCCCTCGGCATTTTGTTAAGCCTGCAGCACTCATCCAGAGCCAGTCAACATCTTGCGCCAGCAGCATTGCGCAGCATGCAGGTCTGGCAGCGCTGTCCATGGGGCGCCAAGGTGGCGAGGTTGTGGCCAAGATGGTGTCTGCGTTTGAGGAGCGCAAGGTGGGTTTGGATAGGCCTGCACAGCTCATGGTAGTGAGGGGCAACAACTGTCATTGGACTGGCGACTACATGGTGCCCGCTGCTGCTGCTGCTGCTGACCCGGCTCCGATCACCTATTCACAGGACATGATCGTAAAGAAGCTGAGGGCAATCCCTGGTGTGAAGCTGGTGGAGCCTCAGGGTGCCTTCTATGTGCTGCCGGAGATGAGCGCCTTCTTTGGACCTGGTGCTGAGGCCAAGGACTTCGGGGCAGTCCCAGACTCGGATGCCTTCTGCATGTACCTGATGCACAAGGCACATGTGAGTGTGTAGGGACGAGCCGGTAGCCTGCGCGCTGCTTGCTGAGGTGTTGTGTAGCCTTTTGACACTCTTGGTCTGTTGCGCTGCTGTGTACAGGTGGCGGTTGTTCCTGGGGAAGCGTTTGGTGCTCCCCACTGCATCCGTATCTCCTACGCCATGGACCTGGCGACCCTGGAGGAGGCAGTCAACCGGATATGCCGGGCGCTAGACCCAGCGGTGTTCACACGGCGGCAGACAGAGCACTAGCGCAGCGCAGCTGCTCCCCCCAGAGAAACCCAGACTTGAACTTTTTTGTCAGCAGCAATAGCGGGCAGTTCAGCGCATCAGAGGTATGCATCTGGCGTTCGCAGACGCGAACGAGCCACAGCTTGCATTTCGGCAACAGCGCTGTGCTGTGCGCGCCAGCCACGTGATCCCCTTGGTGGAACGTCACCGCATAGCGTTGTGGGTGAATCGGCGCTCAGCACCAACGTGTGGGTGCAAGTTTGCAACAGTGCTCGCAGAATTGGCTACGCCCTTTGATGATCAGCTTTCACTTGAAACTTTGGTGCGCTTAGTGTACAGGCATCCCAAGGAGTGGCATTTTCCTGATGTTTTCGACACAGGCGTCTCAGGGCTATTTTTCATGTCTACTACTTACATTGCAGTGAGGAGGCTTGTAATTATCCTGGAAATGCGTCGCTATAGCGGTGGTCACGAAAGGGAGTTTGGACACCATGAGTGAAAGCTGCCGCACCCACTTCCCACTTTGCACTTCCTGGATGGCTAGATTCAATGAAGTCACTCCGCTCGTTTTGAATAAGAACGACATGCTTGGACCGCATTTACAGGGTGTGGTTCCCTGTGGAACCAGGTTTCGCTGGCCGGCCACAGGGATCCAGCATTGGCTCCAAGGTTCCGCAGGCTCTGCAAGTGGCCCTATCGCGACCCCATTGCGTTCCTTGCATTGACGTTCCACTGCGCGCGGCTGCAGACGTTCAGGGTGTCCTTTGAGCAGACACAAAAGCTTGTTCAGTCCCGTACCCACTTGCTAGCTTGACGCAGCCCATCATCACCATGGCCACCTACGTGAACGGCAATGGCGTGGCGCACGACAGCAGCATGGCCGCCATCTTTCCGGAGGCTCTGCAGCCGCTGGCAGAGGCAGATCCGGAGGTGTTTGGACTTGTGCAAGCTGAGAAGCAGAGGCAGTGGTAAGCAGCGGGCGCATGCGTGCGGCTCTTCTGTCACGCCGCGCGTCCTGCAGCGTGTCTGGCTGTCGACAGCCAGCCAGACTAACAGTTTGCTGTTCTCGCGCCCCCTGCCGCCTGGCCTCAACAGGAAGGGTATCGAGCTGATTGCTTCGGAGAACTTCACCTCGCGACCGGTCATGGAGGCCTTGGGGTCCTGCCTCACAAACAAATACTCAGAGGGACAGCCAGGTGCCCGGTACTATGGCGGCAATGAGAACATCGACAAGATTGAGTTGCTCTGCAAGAAGAGGGCGCTTGAGGCGTTCGGTGTGTCACCAGAGGAGTGGGGCGTCAATGTGCAGCCATACTCCGGCAGGCAAGCCAGCTGGGTTGCAAGCAAACACCATGCACAGCAAGCCATGCACCCTGTTCATGCTGCGAACCGTCTGTATCATATGGATGACACTGACACTCCCACATTTTGCCTGCTGCGTCCTTTGTTTCGCTCCGCAGTCCCGCCAACTTTGCTGTGTACACAGCGCTGCTGAACCCCCATGACCGTGTCATGGGCCTGGATCTGCCAAGCGGTGGCCACTTGACGCACGGATACTACACCGCGAACAAGAAGATCTCAGCCACCTCCATCTTCTTCGAGTCCTTGCCCTACAAGCTGGACATCAAGGTGCGCCTGGGAAGGGGAGCAGTTGGCTGCGCCAGTCACGTGCACATGAGTGCTGTGTTTAAAGCTGTTTAATTCCAGCCGACCGCTCAAACCCAGCACTGCACAATCCCCATTAGTAAGTTGCAACACCTCTGCATGCTCTTGGCCCTCAGACTGGCTACATTGACTATGACCGGCTGGAGGAGAAGGCGATGGAGTTCCGCCCCAGGATGATCATTGCTGGCGCCTCTGCCTACCCCCGCGAGTGGGACTACAAGCGCTTCAGGGAGATTGCGGACAAGGTTGGCGCCTACCTGATGGTCGACATGGCACACATCAGGTGGGGGGGCCTGCTGCAAGGGTGGTGTAAAGCACGGTTGATACTCAGTGCGAGCATTGTGGATAGTGGAGTTCAACTGGATGGTGCAGCGGTGTTGAATGCTACCAGTCTGATTGTGGTTGCCATGATGAGTTACATGTCGTGTCATGCCATGCCTGTCATATTCTGCACAGCGGTCTGGTGGCTGCTGGTGAGAGCCAGAGCCCGTTTGCGTTTGCGGACATTGTGACCACCACAACACACAAGTCCCTGCGTGGCCCACGCGCTGGCATGATCTTCTTCCGACGAGTGAGTTGTGCAGCAAGCTTGGGCCCTCACACAGCTAGCCGATTGGTGCAACGGCAGGCAGCAAGGCTTGCGGCAGGTCGTGTGCCTCCTGGAATGGCACTCCACCAGGCAGTGGGGCAGCAGGCAAGAGGATCGCCCTCACCTTCCTTCTGCTTACTCTGATCATTGCAGGGTGTCAAGCCCACCGCAAGGCTGGCCAAGGGCGAGGCTGCCGGCACCTCGTATGACTTTGAGGACCGCATCAACTTTGCCGTCTTCCCCAGCCTCCAGGTGGGACTGGAGGGTAGGGCTGGGCAGGCTTGTGAGGGGTTGCAAGGGCTGCGTGGTGCAGGGCCGTGCTGCAGTTGGGGACAGACAGGAAGTGTGAAGCTGTCGTTGTACCTCTTGTATTTGGTTTGCCTCGGGTTTGTCCGGCAGAGTTGGCACCTTGCATCAAGACTGTCTGCTTCCGTCACTTTGTGATTTTCAAGCAATCATGCGCTGCCTGTGCTTGTCTTGCAGGGTGGCCCCCACAACCACCAGATCGGTGCGCTGGCGGTCGCGCTTAAGCACGCGGCAACGGACGAGTTCAAGAAGTACGCGCAGCAGGTCAGAAAGAACTGCAAGGCCCTTGCTGATGCTCTGATGAGCTACGGGCACAAGCTGGTGACGGATGGCAGCGACAACCACTTGGTGCTGTGGGACCTGCGGCCCGAGGACATCACGGGCTCCAAGATGGAGAAGGCGTGTGACTTGTGCCACATCACGCTGAACAAAAACACTGTGGTCGGTGACGTGAACGCGATCAGCCCCGGCGGCGTGCGCATCGGCACCCCGGCCATGACGTCGCGTGGCCTGGTTGAGGCGGACTTTGTCAAGGTGGCGGCGCTGCTGCACGAGGTGCTGGAGCTGTGCAAGGAGGTGCAGGCGAGCCATGGGCGCGCGCTCAAGGACTTCAACGCCGGCCTGCAGTCGAACCCCAAGATTGCGGACATCAGGGCGCGAGTGGAGGAGTGGGCCGCTGCATTCCCCATGCCCGGCTTCAAGGTCTGAGCGATGCTTGCGCCTTCAGCTGCTGCATGGGTGGCGGCAAGTTTAGTCTGCCCGTACTGGTGGAGCAACTTGTCGCTTCTTTGCTTCCCCTGAATTTACTTCCTCCTATTTTGAACCCCTTGTTTCCCCCATTGGCGCATATTGTTTTTGCTGGGAGTTGTGAGTGGTGAGCGGTGCGAGTTGTGTGTAAGCGAAGAGTGTTGAACGTGGCATGGCCCGACACCGGCGGGCTGGCCCGCCTTTAGGACTCCGTAACGGCACCGCAACGTTGGATGGCTGGGGTAGCAGTCGTCGCCGCGGTGCCCACCACGGTCATTGCCGTGTTGCCCGCCTTCACTAGCCTTCCAGTCAGCAGCGACAGAAAAACAGTTTGTCCACCCTTGGGTGGGAAAACTCGACATCAACGCGGACTGACCCGACAGCGCGCAAGACCCAGCATATTATGAGCGCAGACACAGAATGATCTCAAACGCGGAAGGTGGTGCACACATAGTTGAACCTGCACGCACGGCAATGCAGGAAAGCATTCGCATCGTGCAAAAGACGCCATGCGCTGCCGCACATGCAGCATGGGAAAGAGCGTGGGACAGCGCTTTACCAGTGGCGAGGGGGGAACTTTGATGCACAGCTGATTGGGCTTGACATGCTGGCCAAGGTGTACATGTCATCAGCTCAACACTGCACTGTCAAGACTGACCTTTGCCTGCTGGTTTCACAGCCACAACGTAGGCACGAGCTAGCGGCGCCCAGGGGCACGCGCATTGCCAAGGACATCACCGCTGAGTGGTCACGCCTCACCACAGGGCTGCTGGACAGGATCGCGTGTTGCGACAGAATATGAATGAGAGAGGTCTCAGAGCTTCTACTTGCTGATTACAAGAGAGGCGAATTCAAACTTTGAACCTGGGGTCCAACAGCAGGATTGCTTGCAGTGTGGCAATCCGATGAACGTGGGTACACCGATAGCTCTCACGCCACATGTGCTCAATGTGGGCACACGGCTATTGACGGCTGCAAACCTTGATCGTTCTCCTCCAACACAAGAGCATTGTCTGCGCTATGGCCGGGCAAGCTCAAGCAGTTCCTGAAGGAAGTTCTTGAGCGCCTCATGCTCCACTTGGCTCACAGCAGACTCCAGCCTGTGGAAGG
Organism: Chlamydomonas urium; assembly: GCA_039880955.1. Lineage (NCBI taxonomy): Eukaryota > Viridiplantae > Chlorophyta > Chlorophyceae > Chlamydomonadales > Chlamydomonadaceae > Chlamydomonas > Chlamydomonas urium. The sequence continues at coordinate 44,417 of JAWZTI010000151.1, read as the reverse complement.
GCGTGTGGCCATCCTCAATCAGGACTTCTTTGAACGATGTCTTGTGCAGCTCGCAGACCAGCACCACCGCCAACATATGCCTGAGCAGACACCAGAAGCATGCGAGATGTTTCAGATGCTCCATGTCATTACCCTCAAGCCACAAGTGGACCAATTCTTTGCTGCCCCAAATGATGCCAAGCGTGTGCATGCACACCTACCAGCCAAATTTGACCCTGGCACTGGCAATTCAAGTCGGACCTACCAGTCAAAGCTGACGTTGGCAAGCAAGCCAGACATGCTCCGCTTGGGCGCGAACCAAGGCGTGGTCTTGCGCACGGCCTGACCAAAGGACACAGCTGAGCCGAAGTCGCCGAGCCACCACAGCCCTGCTTGGTTCATGAAGTTGTTGTCACCCTGTGCATGAAGCACCAACATGTCATGTCACATCTAGGATGATGATCTCAGCCTGCTCACCCTGCTCACAGAAATGCCCAATGCACTGGACTCTGCACACACAGACCCGCTTGCTTATCTCCACTCCCTACCTACTGACCCGCCTTCAGCCTCTTTCCCGCCTGCTCGCCGCCCCTTTGCTGCCCAGTCCTGCTAGCCTCACCTGCTGCCGCCCCCGCGCCAGCACCAGTGCCCACCTGGCCGCTGCCACTCGCAGCACCTGCATAAGGAGGACGGCATGGCGCTTGGGCGTCAGCAGCCAGCAGCCCAGGGCCGGCTCAGGGTTCTGGAACTATAACCCACCTGCTTTTTGTGCCCAGTAGCCCAGGGCCTGCTCAGGGTTCTGGAAATATACCCCACCTGTTTTTCATGCCCAGTAGCCCAGGGCCTGCTCAGCATCCAAGAACGTCCGCGTGAACCTTTCCTGTGGCAGGTCCTCCACAAATGCCAGCACGCCGCCAGCTTGCTGTCCTTTGATGGATGCCAGCAACGCGATGACCTCGCTTTTGCGGTGTGGTGCCTGGGCCATGTTGTCAGGCTGTGGACAGGGGAGGGGAGGCGGCACACAGATGGAGGCGTGTGGCTGTGCCATCGCTGCGCTACATGCCAACACAAAGCTGCCACCTCAGCAACCAACAGGCTGACGGACAGTTGTTGCGTCGCATCGCAGGCAGATGCCTGTCCACAGGGCAGCGCAAGCTGCACGTGCGCCCTCACCTGCGCTTGATGGCTGCGGGGGTCCCGTAGCACCTGCAAAGCAAAGGGAAGCACGCCTGACCTGGGAGGAGCTCATGGGCGCATGCATGGGTACCAATGTCGGCAAGCGCATCATTGCTGCTCACGACGAGCAAAGCGCCGCCATCCTGCTCCAGGCCCATATGTCCCGCTGAGCTGCTGCATGCCGACGCCCACCCGCCTCAAGGCGCCTGGCGCTGCTCTAGCGCCAGCACCTATGCGTAGAAACAGTGCGCCACGTCAACGCTTAGGGTCTGGAGAGAGCACGCTCACCGCAGGCCATGCATCAAGCACTCATGCCAAGACGTGCAATGCAAAGCCCACAAACCGACCTGCTTAGCGGTCGCGCAAAAGTCTTACGCCAGACAACTCCGAAAGGCAACTGCGCTCTTCCCTGCATGAATCAAGCGGCGCTGGTCTTGCCTGGGCTAGCCGCGTTCGCGGATACGCGGACGTTGACGAGTGCGCGCTCCTGTGACAATCTCGCGCTTTGTCGCGTGTCGCGTCACGACAGCAGGGCTGCAGTGCACTTGGACAGAATCACAAGTGTGGATTTCGTTTTCGATTTAGTTTCATGGCAGATCGTTTATTCAGCATATCGAGCCAGCAGCAGGAGTTGAGTACTAAGAGGCATCCTCCTGCATGCTTCTTGGTGAATCTTTGCTGCTGTCTGCAGGCCAAGGCATGCACATACTCGAATGCAGCTCTGCTCGAAGCATCAACAGGCCTGCCAGCTGATGTTGGGTGCGGGGGTCATTCGCACTTCAGGCCTCAAGTCGATCATCTCCAAGCACCTGGCTGTCAGCTGCCAGGACAGGAGGCAGGTTGAAGGTGACAAGGGGGGAGGTGCCGCAAGGGAGGTGCTCAAGGCAGGAATGCGATCAAGGCAGCAGAGGGCCCAGGCAACAGAACCAGGCAGGATGTAATGGCAGCAGCGTGCCTGAATAACTTTGATGTCAGCATCGACGGCAACTTCAGCCAAGTTACCGTGGTGCTTTGGCCTCGAGTTGGGGGTTTCTTGTGTCATTCTAGCGCCCTGTAAAGTGTAACATGCCCTCCAAGTCTGCTGCCTTCCTGCTGGCCTCCAATGCTTTGAGGAGGGCCTCACTGCATGCTGCACATCCTATTTACTTTGCCTGCACACAGGCCGGTCTCGTAGAATGCTACAAGGACCTGCTTGCCATCGAGACCGTCGCCACCCTGAATGCCGGCTTCTGCTACTTCCACCTCAAGCGCTGCCCCGCCCATCCACAGCTGCTGACTGTGTGCCGTGAGGTGCTTGACCTTTACAATGAGATTGCGGCAGAGGTTGCCAAGATTGAGGTGCAATTCGAGTGCGCTGACCTTAACGTGAGTGCCGGTATGGGTTGCGCAGAAGTTTTGTGTTCAGGTTGTGCACGCCGCCAAGTAAGCGTCAAACTGTGGGAGAGTGCATCCATGGCTGGGCCTTACCTTCAGTGTCCTGTGGCTGTTGCCCCCTGCAGAGGGACTGCGAGATGTGGGCAAAGCACGGCGAGTGCAAAAATTTTCCTGGATTTATGGCGCAGACCTGTCGCAAGGCCTGCGGCAAGTGCAACGCGATGGAGGAGGTTGTGGACCGGGCGGTCGCAATTGACGCCAAGCTACCCACAGACTAGATGGTGGAGATGCTGGAAGCGATGGAGGTTAGTCTGAAGCAGGCAGCAGCACCAGCTCAGGGTGCCAAGGCTGATGTTGCGAAATCAACCGGCGGAGCTCATGACAAGGTGGATGTCAAGGCAGAGGACACAACGGTTCTTGCAGCTGCAGTGACCATAATCGGCTCAGCAAGCTCAGCGTCAGCTACAAAGGTGATGGAGGCTGACACCACGGAGGCGGTCACTGCGAAGCAGCAGGCAGCTGGTGTGGTCAAGCAGGGTGCTGTCAGCGCGGCAGCCACAACAGTTGGTGCGAAAGCAAAAAAAAGGCACTCAGCAGTAGCTGGCGCAGCAACAGGCGCAACAACAGGCACAACAGCAGCGTACTGTGGGGTAGCAACAGGGGAGCGACATCGACTCAACGCCCCCTTGAGAACTTAGCCACAGCCGCGCCCCATCAGAGTCGCTGGACATAGGCAGCAATATTGCTAGTGGCGCCAAGGTGGTGGTGCAGCATAGAGGTGGTCAGCGCTCCCAGCGTGATGCCGGGGGTGTCGCCACTCCGGCGCAACACCACGATAATCGAATTGCAGAGGTCAGGCGCATGGGCGAGGGCCGTCGCAGCCGTGAACACGCGCATGAGCAGCACCAGGTCATTCGCCTGGAGCAGCTGCCTACAGGCACAAGTGCACTGGCAGCGGTTGAGTCCCCAGCACCTGTGGACACTCGGTCTGCGATGCGGGCGGTGTCGCAGGAGCGGCAGGCCTTAACAGCTGCGGAGCTTGATGAGGGCCTAGATGGTGTGGAGGGCCCAACGTCCTGGGATCAGGTGGTTCTGGTTGGCGTTGCTGTTCTCGCTGCGTTGGGGTTGGTGAGCAAGTACACCAAGTGGCAGCCCAAGCACTCCAACTGCCATGTGCAGTAGATAAAGCGCGTTACCAGCGATGCCCAACACTGCATTTCCATTGATCATTCTTTCACGCTCGTGTCAGGTGCCTGTGTAAAGGATTGGTTCGTTTTCTCAGCGTGCACTGCAATGCCTCGCTATTCTTTGATGTTGAAATGCTCAATAATCAGACTGCAAACCTGCTGGATTCTGCTGTTGCCATAACCCCGCCATGTACTCAAGCGCACTGCTTGTATGCAGACCACGACCACACAGGGGTTCAGCTTCCATCCTTGCCTGCTGCCAAGCTCAAAACACGAAGTTCTTGAAACACTCCAACGTGTTGAGCTGGGCCTCTGCTGTAAACAGCATCTGCCGCCAAGGGCATGACGGACATTACATAAGGAGTGCGCGGACACGTCGCACAACCGTAGACATGTCACAACGTCCGAATAATCGCAACACGCAACAAAAAATGCTGCACGAATTGCACACAATCAAAGGCGAAAGGGTGCAGCGCATGAGTGGCATCGAGCCAGCAGGTGTAGTACTCTCGACACACAGCGCAGCAGGTTCAAAGTCAAGCTGCAGTTTCTGTCTTGATGGTAATGAAAGCTTAAACACTACTCAAAAACTGCATAATCAGCAAGGGAACAGGTAGCATGCCCACCAGTCGCCAGTCACAAAGAAGCCGTCCTCTGCTTGGGGCTTGAGCTCGTTCTCATCCAACACCTGTCAAGTGGGCAAACAATGGGCAGCAACAAAAGGTTTCTTCCCACAGTGCGTGAGACATGCCTCAGAAGCCAATCAAAGCATCGCCCTGTTCAAGCGCTCCTGAACACGCTGCACCCTGCTGCTCCACAACTTGACTACTCACCACCAAGCCCAAGCTGTCCATCATTTCCTTGGATGTTAGCTGCCCGTCACGGTCCAGATCAAACAGACCGAGTGCCAGCCGCAGCTGATCTTCATCGGGCAGGTCCATACCCTTGTCCTCAGCCATCTGAAAGCACGTCAACAGCATGAGGGCGGCATGTGTAGCCGGATTCAGGCGAGCCTCATGCGCACTGAGGAGAGCTCAATCGCACCTGTGCAGCCAACTGCCCCAGCTCATTCAGCGTAATGAAGCCATCCTTGTCCAGGTCAGTGTACGCGAACTCGGCCCTCATGCTGTGAGCACCGCGTGGGCATAGGAGCATAGGAGCTCAGATCATAGGAGCATAGGATCATAGGATCATAGGAGCATAGGAGCATGATAATACTACGTAGCGGTGTCTTGCAGGGTCTTTGATACAGATGGCTATCAGATCAGGCACATGCAAACGAGGACAGCCCGTGAGCTGAGCTGGAAGCGCCAAACGCCTCCCTCCCCTACTGACTGCTTTTACCTGTCCACCAGGGGCGAGTTAGCTAGAGCAGGCTGCACCGGCGTGCTGAGCGCCATTGTCACCGCCAACGCTGTCGCAGCGGCGGCAGAGCCAAGACGTGCTGCGAGCCCAGGCATCGACTGGGCGGGCTTGCTGGACGCAGCGACCTGCACGCAGGCTCGTCGGGAGCTGCAGCTGGCAAGGCGGCTGCGTCTGGCTAGTGCGCTCATGGCTGTCTTTGCTGCACAGGCGTAGCAGAATACGGCGTAGAGTGCGCTCAGGTGGGCTTTAACAAGGAACGCAACAGGAGCGAGCGGCAAAGTAGGCAGCGCTTGCAGACAGCCCCACCAGAACACAGCAATCTTTAAACTTTGGACCGAGATTGGCGATCCCGCAAAAGGTGCCTCCCCCGCAAAATGTGGAGTGTGGAGCCCCTTGCCAATGCCCTGGCTTTGGGTGTGCTCGCCCGCAAGCGCTGTGCAAGGGCCGAGCATCACGTTGAGCGCCTGCAGAACACCGTGGGGTGGGCCCCGTCAAGACCGAGAGTCGCGGCCCATGCCCCTAGCTGCTGTCCCAAAGTGGTTGCTGTTGTTGTGTGTGCTCCTCGTCCTCAGCTGCTGCACTAGGCACGTCCATGGAGCAACCAGCCAATTGGAGGCGATGTGCGGGGCGAACGTCAAGGGCCACTGCAACGAGTGCATCTGCTGCTGTTACCGTGGAGCTGTGCCTGCTTACAAGCCAGATGGCTGCCAGTGTCAGGTGAGCTTGTTCAGCACCTGCACCTGCTATGACTGCCCAGCTCTCAGCCAGTGCCTGCAGGTGCCTGTCAGGCCAGGCTGTGACCCCAGCCTGCCATGCCCTGTACAGGCAGTATACGGCCCCGCATTCGGTTTCATGATTGGCATAGCAGTTGCTACTCTGGTATGCAGCATTGCCAACGGCCTGTACTTTGTATCCAACCCTCTACGCCCTCGGCGCTTCTTCTCTCCGTTCCCGCTGGAGCCACTGTACAAAACTTTTGATGAGCGGGAAGCGTTTGTATTGTAATCCATCATTGACAGACCATATGGCTGACACAACGCATTGCGTGCTTATAAATATCTGCTCAAACTTTCAACCTGCAATGCCGTTTGTGAGGCAGGACGGGTGAAAGACATCCTGTATGTGTAGATGACGACCGGTCGGTTCATGGCCTGCAGTTTGCAAGGAGCGTCATGAGCGCTTGGATTGTGTCAGGAACACATGAGCTGCATTGCGAGAGGTATGCAGCTGATAAGCTGTGTCCACCTTAATCCAGGCACAGCGCAAGGCATTCACTGTCACACACAGTAAGCTGCCTCTTCAGGAGGCTATCCAGTGATGCACATACCTGCATGTACAATGACTCTCCATCATACGGTGTGAGGTAGTCCGACACCACCTGCGCAAGAGCAGCAGCAGGTGCACGAGAGGTGATCCTTGGTGCTTGAGGTGAGGAATGAACAGCAGTGAGCTGCGCTGACCTGCAGGCTTCGGCACTGACCACTGCCAACACGATCTGTCAGCTTGCTCGAAGGCGGTAAGCCAAACGGGGCAAACATCAGCAAGAGTCTTCCTCTGACCACAGGCAGATTGCATTTGACAGCGGTATCTCAACCTGCCAAAAGAGTTTGAGCCCCAAGTCTGTGCAGGTGCAGCAAAGCCACAGCCAAGGTCGCACCTGCGTGGCTACAATTTCGGGGCCGCCAGCCTGCGAGGCTGCTTCAGCGTCTCGCCATTTGTACTTTGTGTAGCACTGGTTAGCTTTGATCCGTGCTGGCGAGACGCCGTCGTCAAACACCTGCGCCACCAGGATACATGCAACTCATACACAACGTGCATCATACATGATGTATGTTTTCATTGTCCAAACCAACAATGAAGCGCAGGTGCACACCCAAGCAGTGCGGGAACGCACCTGCTCAAAGAACTCAGAGGTCTCTATCCGGTCTGGCCCAGGCACTGTGGTTGAGCGGCGAGTGACGCGCGTCCTTATTGATAGCCCACTGCACAGCAGGTGGAGGCATGATCATGTCAGTGCCCCGCAGGCCTGCAACCCAAGCTGCCCTCCTCTGTTCACGCCGTGTCCTTCGCACAACTATACTGTGTGTGGCACTTGGGGCTGCCCATGCGGCGAAAGAAATCCCAGGCCTTGGCGGCATGCGGCACCTGCCTGCCCGAGTTGGCATTCTTATACCACTGCAGCCCAGCCCTTGATTCACTTGCATAAGGTTGACAGTGGCATTGCCAACGGAACGCACCACACGCTGCTGTCTGTCTGCCAGGCCATGTGCACCCACCCAACGCACCCTGGCATGGACACGCGCAGCACGTTGGGATCAGAGGGGTCCCAGGTGATGCGCTGCAACAGGTCCACAGACGATCCATAGTACGACTCGAGCATCGCTGCTGTGTTGTACCGTCGGTCAAAGATCATTCGTGCGCCGTCAGGCGTTGGGATGTACTTGACCCTAAAGCTGCTTGCCTTCTGCAAGTCCTCCCTGATGGCGCGCTCCACGGGTGCCTTGTTGGGGATGTATTCATCGCCAAGCGGCTTTTCAACTGACACGAGCACTGAGGTCACATCCCACACCTGCAACGTGACCAGGTAGGGGCGGGTAAGCTGTTCATATCCTATCCCTGGACACCCTAGACCGTTCCTTTTGGTTGTGTGATACTTACCCCAGCGAAGTTCTTGGGGAAGTACAGGTCAGCCGGGCCTCCTCCGATGGACTCCCACGCTTGGTCAAATGCTGCAAGCTTGCTGGCCTGTGCCTGCTGTGTTGGTAGCAACAGGCCAGCTGCCAGGGAGGCTGCTGCAAGGCCCATGCCCCGCCGACTGGCAGTGGGCATGCATTCGTCGAGCTGTGCGTAGTATGTTGAGCTGGAAGCACTGCCACCCTGACACCGATGATGATTGTTCTGCATCCGCTGTTCCTCGGCTGTCGTCGCAGCGTGTTCCACAGACAGTGGACTCTGCGACCGCCTCGCGTCAAGCGTCGCTGTGCATGGACGCAGTGCAGGTGTTGCCTGGCCAGCAACCTCCCACGCGCTACCGGCGCACGGCCTGTGCCGCAACCACAGCATTGGCAACCTGGCTCGCCACCGACGCAGAGATACGGCGGTTCCAACGCAAGCGAATTGCTGCATACTGTGTGGTGGGGTGTGGCCCTTCACAAAATCAAATTTGCCAGCACGCGACATACAGAAGAGCCTGCAAGAGAATTCACGTGTGCAAGTTGTTCAGCTTCACTTTGCAGCTGATTTCCGCACGTCAGCATTGGCCCTTCCATCTGCCGCTGTGGGCAGGTACAGGCCAGTGACAGGTTCGCCCAGGACCACCAGCCGCTCCATGACATAGTTCAGTGACGTGCGCAGCTTGGTGGCCACGTGTCGCAATGCATCCACGAAGCGCATGAAGTTGATTCTGCACAGGCAAGCAGCCAAAACAATCGAAGCAAGCCCTAAATGTCAGCACAGCGCCTCGAAAACACAATCGGCAAACGTGTCATCCATGTACCCCGGCCGTACAGTCAGGTACAGCACAACGCCTTAGCCCCTGCTTTGTGACAAACATGTGGCATCCCCTGAAAGGCCCTGCCACTTGCGCTACCCCTGCAAGACACTCACGTGTTCTGTGCCGGAGGCAGCACCTTGGTGAAGAAGTCCTCCACCAGGGTCTGAGTAAGGCACCCAGGAGCCTCAGTGATGAGCTGCGCGTCACGGATGCACTTGACGAAGCGTGCCTTGTCCATCTGGGACTTGCTGCTGCCACCCTCCCACTGGTTGAAGCGCGTGAACACGTCGCGGCAGCCCATGATCAACTCATCTGGCTTCAAGGCGTGTACCTGTGTTGAAGGAAAGTGCAGCGGCAGTGAGACAAAGGTGACTACTTTGGGTTGAGAAGGTTTAGTCTGGCAGCTGAGCAGCCACCATAACAGTGGTGACAACACGTCCTTCAAGGCTGCTCCTTCACCCAACAACATTAGGAGGCCCCACACAAACCTCAAGGTCTAAGGGGCTGACAGCCCACTACACGTGAGAACTCTCCTCTATGAACCTTTCTCCTCCCTGCCATGCACATCCTCCCCCCACCGACGCCCTGACCTCACCTCCAGCAGCACCACTGGGTCGTTGAGCGCCTGCGCACCGTGCCGGCTCAGCTTGATCTCCTTTGGCTCCAGACCCCATTGGCTGCGCCGCTGGGCACTGACCACGTTCTTGCCCTCAGCAAGCGGCCCCTTGGTGGGCACACGGTTGCCAGCAGCGCCGCCATACCTGATGGGCTCGAGGCCGCCATCCTTCGCACAGTTGTCATCCTTCTCGTGATCCTCGTCCTGCTCGTGCGATGCTGATGCGTCGCCGTTCGCCCGCCGACAGCTGCGATGCAACAGCGGCGGTGCACTCAGGCCACAGGAACAGCCACAATCCATGTCGTACAGCCGCTTGACAACCCAGACAGACAGCATCACAACCTGACCCAACCAGCTGCAGCGTAGACGTCACGCAAGCTCCAGCATGCAGGGAAACAATGACCCAGGCAAGCCTGCATGAGTTCCTACAAGCCCCTGAGCCCACTGACCACATCGCCTTCCTATCGTACCTGGCCCTGGGTGTTGTGAGGTTGCCTGCCTCCTTGTCGTACGTGCCCCTGCGCAGTGTCTTGGACAGCTCAGCCTCCACGCGCATGCGCTCCGACATCTGCAGCGTCATCGGGTTGGGCGGAGCCCTGGGAAGACCACGCGGCCGCTCTAGGTACTCCTCAGACTGGGGTGACAGCAGCGACAAATGCAGAAGCAGCAGGTATCAAGCAGAGCGGGGTGACTGTTGTATTGCCTGGCCAGCCGCTTGCCAGCTGGTGAATACGTGCAGTGAGGAAAACCAAGTTAGCTACCACACAAATGGAGTGGAAACAATTCATAATGAGCCTACGCCCAGCCGAGCAGAAGCACGCTCAGCGGGTGCACGCTTAACTTTGCTTAAATACACACAGCCCAGGGGTCCCAGGCTGGGTCAGGCCTGGGGCGTGCGGCCATGCTTGTCCTGCTGGCAATCAATCCCGCATCAGCCCTTGACGCACTTGCTCAGCTGCACCAGTGTTTTTGCGGAACAGGTAGTCAGCGCTTGATGGCATGGGAAGGGGGCTATTCTTCTCCAAGATGCGCGACACAACCTGCAGCCCCAGCAAAATGGCACAAGCTGTTGTGGTTGTAAAATTTGTGCAACACGCGGGCCAGCTGCCTGGTGCTGTAAAAGCTTGTAGTGCCTGCTTTCCCTGCTGCCCCTGCTTCACCTGCTGCCCCTTCTGCCCCTGACCGCCCTGCTGCCCTGACCGCCCTGCGCCTCCTGCGCACCTCCTGCAGCCCACTGCGTCGCTTTTCAGCGATGTACAGAAGCGCGAACAAGAACTGCGGGTACAGCATCTTGGGCGTTATGTACTCATTCTGCTTCTTCTTGAACGCCTCCAGGCTTTCCAGCTCTGCTCTCGCCCTGCAGCATGTACAGCCCAGGCACAGCATCTGCAGGTCAGTCATGCACATGGACCCAGTCCTCGAGAGTGTGAGGGGACACAAACCATTGCAAGAGCCAGCCCTCAGTCACAAATTCAGATGGATGCGGGTCACAGGCCCCTGATTGAGACCTTGAGACCTGCATGCATGGTGCAGAAGTGCAGCACCGCACTCTCGCATATGCGCGCCGGCCTGTGCACGGTGAAACATGAGCTCAGGCAAAATGCAAACAGACTGCACCAAAAGCTGCCTGCAGTGGTACATCTAGGCCCAGGTTGGGCCAATCCACACAATTTCCCTTTTCCCACCCACGTTGTGCGCCAGGGTGCAGGGCCACGCACCTAAACCACACAATATCACAGGTGGCCTTGGTCACGGTCTTGCCGTTGAGCAGCCCCGACTCGTGGCACAGCTTGGCAAACTGGCTGCAATCCATCTCCTCTGAGCGGTGGCCTTTGCCGAAGGAGCAGTACTTCATGTAGATGTTTAGCAGGTCCGCGCCTGGGGTCGTCGTAAGGGAAAGACCGACACAAGAGCCGGCACGCATGACTTCAAGGTCTGCTACTGTATATTGGGTGCAGCAGCTGATAACGGAGCCTGGAAGCAAGCCTGGCATCATGTGTACCAGTGGTATGAAAACAATCATTGCCAGCAACATTCACACCACGTCCCTCTCGTCCAACCGCAGCGGCCTTGCGCACCTGGGTTGACACCAGTCCTCAGCATGGGGAACTTGAAGCACAGCGTGCTGTAGAAGTAGATGTAGAACTCATCAATCGAGACCAGCTGGTCGCCGTTCAGGTCGGCGCGCTCAAACTCGTGGCGCACGTACCGGTCCTCAGGCGATTCCTGAGTAACATTTGACGGACAGAGTATACCTTGATATCATAAATCAAGACCAGCTTGCCTAAGCAGTTTGGTGTGCTGACGCGCTGGCAAAGCGCGCAGGGTTAGGCTGCTCTCGCACCACAACCTGCCACCCACCTCTGGCTCCTTCCTGCCACCCCTGACCTTGGTCTTGGTGCTCTTGGCCTTGCCCTGCACAACAGTCCAACACCAGAAGTGGCTGCTGAGTGTCCGTGGCATGCCTCAAGCACAGGGCTTGTACTTTTAACAAAGCAGCTGGCCGCACTACCTGTGTGCTGTCTATCGACTTGAGGCCATCCAGGTCAGTCAGCATGTCCTTGAATTCCACAATGTTGATCGCGCCGGTACGATCTTGGTCATACTGTTGATTGTAAGCGGCACAGGTACAGGTTTGAACGTGAGCAGCGCTTCAGCGCGGGCTTGCTGCCACACGCAAGGGTATGCACAAACCTGCCGGCTCGAGGCCATAACATCGGGGATCTGTGCAAGCAAGGGTATTATTATGTGTTCATTGGCAGCCATGCGCAGCTCACCGTTTGGAAGAGCTCCAGTACGCTGGGCAGCGTGAGCCCTGTCTTTTGGTCCATGCCGCGAAGCTGGTCCAGCGCTTCCTGTTGCCAGCACGACAAAGTCAAACGGGAGTCATGTCAGCAGCTGAGAGCATGCAAAGTCCTCGTGTTGCAAGTGAAGTAAGGGGCTATTGATGCAGAAGAACATGAGAAGCATATGGCCCACTGCCTGCCAGCAGCCTCACCTGGTTGGCAAAGTCTTCTGCTGTGATGCCTTTGGGGGCTTCTTTCTTGTAACGCGCCGCCTGCCTGTCCTCCAACTCCTTGCGTTTGGCAGCCTGTGCGGCGCCGCCCTGGCCACCAAGGTCTGCACAGCCCCGGCAAGACAGGGCAGACAAGGCACAGCGGCAGGCAAGGCACACCGCAGCGTTTGGACCAGCACTGTCACCCGGCAGGCAGGTCTTGCAAGAGCTAGCTGCATCAGTGTGAGCGGCTGCTCACACTACACATCCATCTGGGGACCAAGATGAAACTTACAAAGCACAGCCGCACGACCACAGCAGGTGCGGACAAACGCACTCACCGACGTCAATCCGCCCCTGGCGTGGCGTTTCCGATGCACCGGGCGGCGGCACCGCTGTGCCTGGCCGGGAGCCGGTCCCGTCCATGTCCAGGCTGTACGTCTCAGTCAACAGCGTCGGCGGCTTGCGGAACGCCGGCTGCTGCTGATCCTGCTGCTGCTGCTGCTGCTGCTGCTGCACCGCCTTGAAAGGCTGCTGCAGCGATTTGACCGACTGTGCCGCGGATGGTCGCGCTGGGGAGGGCGTAAGGTCAAAGCTGTCCTCAGCCCCTGGCGGCCCGTCGCCACCGCTGCCTACATCCTTACTGTCCTGCTCTGCCGCCGACACGCCACCGCAAGCGATGGAGGGCTCGGTCAACACGTTTACACCGGGGCGGTCGCCGTCATCCGCGGTCGTCGCTGTTGTTGCGCCGAGCGCCGAAAAGGGGCTGATCTTGCTGCCCTGGGTGCCAGAACCTATAAACGGGCCATGGACAAAGGGTGCTGTGCGTATGAGCAAATGGCGGCTTGAGGGGGGCATGTCGAACTGCCAGTGTGTTCGCATGCACAATGTGTCCATCGGCACAACTCGCTCAATCAAAGTACAATGACCTTCTGAGTACAAGCTGTACATATGTTTCCTTCCATGTCACAAACCACTGCGCACTGGCAGCTGGTCAACAGACGTTGCTCACGCAGCTGTGTTCCTGCACCCCTACTCACCGCCCTTGCCCTGGTCCACCTCCTCTTCCGTACCGCCGTAGCGGTCGCGCATGGTCTCGGGCGTGCCGCCCTTGCGGTTCGCAGCGCTGTCCTCCAGCCCCCTGACCGGCGAGGCTGCTGGTGCAGCACCACGCCGCGTCGCCGCGCTGTCTTCAAGTCCCCTCACCTGCACCAAGGCACAGAGATGCCGGCAAGCTGGTGGTACAAATGATGCCGCAGCACATCATGTGCTGCATTTGGGTCAGGACCTCGCACTGTCGACCATGCTGAATGCTGCTGAAAGCTAGCAGGGAGCGCTTGAATCAGGCCAGCAGGTGCAGGACGCCTCTGGTTAGGACACTAGGTTACAGGGCACGTTAAGGGCACCTACCTTTGGCCCCCCTGCGTCCGTCGTCTGCGCGTCCTTTCCGCCTGCACGGCGAGCATCCATGCATGGATTGAACAATGGCGGTGGCAGCAGCAGCAGCAGCAGAAGGCATGACGCAGCTGCAAAAGATTCCCTGTTCACAGCATGACACAACCCCCAGTCAGTCTCCCCCCAACAGACAGACGAGGGGGGTACAGTGAGCCATCAGAGCTGAGCGAGGAAAAAGGGGGAGTAGGGGAAGGAGCTGCACGGAAGTGAAACACCAGGTATGCAGTCAAGGAACGAGCACGGACCAACGCATGGGCGAAGACCCCAGCTGCAGGCACCTGCAAGCGTCTGCACCCCACATCCCCACCGCCCCACCCACTCAGGCCACACACCTGCATCACCGTCCGCTGACTTGCCAGCACCCTTGGCGGGCGCAGCGCCCCCCTTGGCCCCTGTGTCGCCTTCATCCCCCATGCTGATTTCTGCATCCTCCAGTCCATCGTCATCATCATCATCATCATCACCATCATCATCACCATCATCTTTGCTGCCAAACAAGCCTCCATCATCGTCGCCCTGGCTTGTCTGTTTGGGCTTTGGCTTGGGGGCACCGCCACTGCTGCTCTCGAGACCCTTGCTGGGCTCAACTGGTCCTAGCTCCGCCTGTGCAGGATACACCATTGTGCATGTATGTGAAGTGCACGCTAGCACGGCACAACCGTGTGTGTGTGCGCATGAAGAGTGCTTGTGCTCACATGCTCCTTGTGAGCAAACCCTCACCTGCAGCCCCGCCATGAAATCCTCGTCGTTTATGTTGTCAGATTCCTCCATAGCTGCTTGATGAATGCGCGCTGGCGCTGCAGGGTGTCCGGCTTGCGACCCTGTTGCACCTCTCCCAGTCCTCGAGTGCGCGGGTATCCAAGCTCAGTGATTCGCGCGGCAGTGTTTGTGGCGCGCACTGAGCTCAACCGAGGTAGTGGCGGGCCGCGCTCTCGAAGCCACACCGCATCATTTTCTCTGGCCTGTGGTATACGTAATAAAACTGTGAAGCTGCGCCAAATTCAAGACAGAAATACCTAGCATGGTTATAAGCTGGCAATATGCACAGCCAATCCAAAATTAACCTTAAAATTTGTTCACCCTTGTGTAGGACTAAATTCGTTCGAACTGGCGCTGAATACGCGCCGGCACGCCCGCCGAACAGCGATGGATGACGACGACTATGACGCTCCAGACGACGTGCAAGAGGAGGAGCAGGAGGAAGAGGCCGGGTCGCCCTCAGCATCAGCAGCAGCGCCAGCAGAGGCAGGGACGCCAGCGCCAGCCCAAGGTGACGTGGTTGAACCAGTCACGGCATCGACGCCACAGGGCGCAGACACGGCCGGTGGAGACGAAGAGGAGGGTGGGGAGCAGGGGGCTGAGGAAGAGCGGGGCGACGACGAAATGGATGACGCCCTGGATGAGCTGTTCGACGAGTGAGTGCATGGGTCAATGCACAGGGCACCATTCGTCCGGGCATGCATGCATGGATGGGAGGCTGGCTCCCACCTCAGCGAAGGGCAGTGACCGTGTGCTGCGCGATGCTCATGCAGGGACGAAGGCGCTGAACCCGCATCACAGGCAGAAGCAGAAGCGGATCCAGCTGCAGCAAGTGCTGCAACAGACGAGCCTAGTGGTATCCGTGCAGTGACACAGGATGACCTGATGGCACGCAAGAAGAGGTGCGTGAGCAGGAGCCACGACTGCCTGGGTGCAGTGCCGTCATGGTGCCAGGAAGTACAGGAGCCGGGGACGAGGGGGGCGCGGGGGGCGCATGCTGATTGGGAAGGTGAGCCATAGTGAGTGGCAGCAGTGGTGGTGAAGCACGTAGCAAGCAGGGCCAGACAGAGCGAGGAGCGAGGGATCGGGGGACAGCATTGTCAGCAGCGCTTGTCGGCAGCAGCGCTTGTCGGCTTGCGGGCCTATAGCTATGACTGTGCAGTCGACTGTGACTGTAGAGTTGTGGGCCATTGCTCAGCTGTCGACCACACAGGGGTTGGCCTCATGTCAGTCCCGTTGCAACCCATTGCACGCGCAGGATAATGGACTCGCTCACAGAGCAGCAGCTGGACCGTTACGAGAGCTTCAGGCGGTCTTCGTTAGCAAGGCCAAAAGTAAAGAAGGTAGTTTTTTTAAAAACTGATGGAACATTTCTGAATGCAGCGTGCTCCTCTCACTGGGGATGCGGCAGCTAAGACGCAGGGTTGCAGGGCTCGCTTTGTCCCGCTAGGTTGGCCCAAGAGGCAGGATTAAGTTTGCGTTTTCGCGGGTGCTACTGACGTTGGTTCAAAGAAAGCATTACATCTGACGCTCACACCTCCTTGGCCATGCCCGCAGATGGTGGCGTCAATGCTGGGATACGCGGTCAACGATAAGGCGATCATTGCCCTGTGCGGCATGGGCAAGGTGTTTGTGGGCGAGCTTGTGGAGACAGGTGAGCAGCAGGGGGGCCTGCTTTCAAGCACAATGAGTCCGCAAGGGTCATGATGTGTGACAAGCAGAGTGGTAGTTGATCCAGATCACAAGGGGGCTGCTGATGGTTGGAATTTCAAGGTGGAAGGGTCTTGTTTTCATATGAACCTTCAGGTGCTGCACGCGTTGCTCACGGTGAAACCTTATGGCCCTGTGCATGCGTAGCGCGCGTGCTGGCGGCGGAAGAAGGGCACCACGGGCCGCTGCTGCCCCGCCACATACACTGGGCATACCAAAACCTCAACTGCGAGCGCAAGATACCTCGCCGCCAGCCACCCAAGCGCCTGCTGCGTTAGAGCAGTCCGCAGCAATTGATTTTGCTGCAGATGCTGCCGAACTCAATCGTGTATGCTTTGCTACTCTAATTTCCATTGTTCTTGTCAAAACATGTTGGTGGAAGGCGCCAGCTTCACCACCTGCTGCTCGCATGCCTGGGACATGCCGCAACCCAGGTGTCGCAATTGGCTGGCACAGTCACCTTTGGAGCAGCACATGCTTCAAGCATCCTCGCCTGTTACGACAGTTAACCGAATCATGCGCGGGCGAGCAGGCTAGGACGGGCCGCAGAAACAGACAGCAGTTTCGCTCGGGCTAAGGCGGACGCAAGCCGGGCCTCAAGACGGACGCAAGCCGGGTCAGCGGGACTGAGCGCAGTCACCAGTGATATGCGGCTCGCGAGGGCAAGCCTGCTGCTGGGCCTGCTGCTGCTCGGGGGCTGGGCACTGCAGGCGCAGGCGTGAGTGCAGCCGCTGCAGCCCGACTATTGCACACTGTCGCCATGAGTGTCACAATACTATGCTGTATAAAAGCAGCCTTTGGGCCCGTGTCTGATTGCTGCCTGCACAGGAATTTTGCAGACTGTTCCTGCCCCACTGACCAAGTCGTACCTGGCGACGGCCAGCACTGCGTGGATGGCACCACCTACACCAGCCTGTGCCTCGCTCAGTGTGCGGCAGACCAGGCCACGCAATCGCGAACCAACTTGCAGCCGCCCAAGATCGTCATGGGTGCCTGCCCCTCACCGCCGCCCAGGCCACGCCCTCCGTCTCCAAGGCCACCCAGGCCCAGCCCACCCGGTCCCAGCCCTCCCAGGCCCAGCCCACCCAGGCCCAGCCCACCCAGTCCCAGCCCACCAAGCCCCAGCCCGCCACTTCCACCAAGCCCGCAGCCTCCTCAGCCAAGCCCGCGTCGTCCGCGGCCCCCTTCCCCTCGCCATCCCAAAGCCCCAGGCTGGCCTGATTACCCTTATGCTCCCCGAAGGCCGCAGCAGCAACGCCCTCCATCACCACCTCGTCCCCGTCCCCCGCAAGCACCTGGATGGCCTGGTGAACCACAGGCGCCCCGCCGTGAGCCACCAGCGCCTCCCGGGCAGCGTCCGCAGCCCCCTTATCAGCCTTGGTGGCCGGAAACGCCCAGCAGCATGCCTCCCCGGCCGCCCCCAAGCCCGCCGCGTAGGCCACCTCCCTTTCCGCCTCCCTCAAGCCTCATACCACGCGCCTGGGTGGCGGTGACCAGCAGCTCAACAGGCGACAAAGTGAGACGCAGTTGCCTCCCGAACTGGGTGCTTCGCGAGGGAAGCAGTCGGCAGCTGACCCCTCAGGGATGTTCAGGCATGCTTGCCCTTCCAACGCATGCCTTCTGCAGCTGCCAGTGATTGTTTCTCACCCCAATCTCCCCCTGCCAAATTATTGCGATGCCTGTAGCTGGCGGCGGCTGTGTTCGGTGGAGTCATCTGGACCAGCACCGACTCTGGTAAGTCAGGCCATCCTCAACTTAGTCTTGCCTCCACCTTGCATTCCAGCCAGTTTGCACCTTGTACCAGACGCTCGCCCCTCGCGGGAATGAAAAAGGTAGCCGTTCCTTACCCATCCTTCAAGGGACCTACTGGTGCATGCACGCGGACTCAGCGTGAACACCAGCCTTGAACACACATCGCAGCTCCGAGAGCTTCCTAATGCGCAAGCTTGAGCTTACCATATGCAGCGCATGCAACATGCTGGTGTCTGCATGCTCAGGCTTGAACTGGGTGCGGCGTAATGGCAGTGGCATGAGGGAGTGGACAAGCATTACCTCATCGGCTGATGGGAACAGGTAAGCAGCATTCCTAGGCACGCTAACAAGCATGTCGCCTCTGACAAGGCTTGACATTGTTGCGCAATTCACAAATGCTTTGCTGCTTGCCTTGCGTCCACTCAGGCTTGCGGCCACGGAGATCGGCGGCCGCATCTGGACGAGCGGCGATGCAGGAGCAACTTGGCTGCCCAGGGACCAGGACAGGTGCGCCGACTGCAATGGTGCCAGCAGAGGGCTTTTCCCTGACTGGCCTCAAGGGGCCGGGCGCATGGCTGGTGTGCCAACTGCAACAGGGGACCAGGGCAGGTGCACCGACTGGCAGCTTCAAAGTGCTTGAAGCGCTGCAGGCTCATGTACTCATGCCAGCAGGGCAACCAAAGAGCAGCAGGAAAGGAATGGATTCCTGCCCCCCATTCGGGCAGCGTAGCGTGCTGCCCATGCTGATGCCAATCTGTTGCCAGCTTCTTTGTGCTGCCGCCCGCCCTGGCTGACACTGCGACTCATGACTTGCTGACATGTTATGTAGGTTCTGGAACGCAGTGGCATCAAGCGCAGATGGCAGCGCCCTGGTTGCAGCGGCAGGGAGTGATAACCTCTATGTCTCTGCCAACGCCGGCGTCACATGGACCCCTGTTGCCTCAGTCTCATCGTGGTCAACCGTTGCCTCCAATGTTGACGGTCTCAGACTTGTTGCTGCTGAGGGCGACAGGGGCGCGACAGGGGTGATCTTCACGTCCTCGAATGGGGGCTTAACCTGGACCCCGCAGAACAGCAGCATCGCAATCTGGACGTCGGTTGCGTCTGACTCAAGAGGCACAAAGCTTGCTGCGACAGCTGTCCTCGATCCTGTGTCTGTAAGCACCGATGCTGGCGTCACCTGGACAATGACCGGCAGCCCAGCACTCAACTGGGCAGGCATTGCATCCTCTGCGTCTGGGACGGCGCTGGCAGCTGCAGCGTTTAACGAGTTCATCTACGTGTCCATAGATGAAGGCTTGACGTGGGCTCAGCGAGGCTTTGCCAGGCCCTGGCAGAGTATCGCCGGCTCAGCAGATGGTGTGCATTGGGTGGCGGTGGCTGTGAACGACCAGATATACACGTCTTCAGATGCGGGTGTCACGTGGGTTGCAAGGTTTTAACCCTGCCGTGCGCAGTGAGGTGAAATGATGCATTCACATAACAACATTCAATGCTGGACCTCTGGCTTCCATTGAAGCAGGCAAAACTGTGATCAATATGTAGCAATGGCGAAACAAGGGGTGCCGTCATCCGTGTGTCATCCAGCCAGCATCCTGGCCTTGTCATTTATGATAATGTACATGTGATGCCCGCCTACAGGTATCCTGCGTACAACTTTTGTGTCGCTCGGAAGATCATCTCTCTATGCCTTTTCGTGTGGCTGAATTGGCACGCCAGGTTCATGCCCAGTAGGGAGGTGCTGACCAGCATGACAAACGCGCCCACCAGCACAGCAATTAGATATTGCCTGCGAAGATTCAAGGACACAGCAGGGCCACAGCAGGCAACATGGATTATCCAGGGCAGAGAAGATCAGGACCAAAGCTACAGTCTAACAAAAAGCTTGGCGAGCTAAACTCCAGCCTCCACTCACATGTACACATCGTTGAATGCGTTGTACGCGCCTTGCATTGCCTGCTTGTCGCAAGTGCATGAGACCTGCAGGGCACCAACCATAGTGCCAGGTTTCAGCTGTGCGCTGCTGCCATAAGGTGCGGACAAGAGGAAAGAGCTAAGCTGCACGCCACTGCTCCGCCAACTCATTTACGTGGCACGCAGGGCTGGGTGAGGAAGCAATGCCTCCCTGTGGCCTGCACCACCAGGCACTGCCTCCTTATGCAGCGAAAAAGGCATGACACACAGCTATCATGTGCTTGGGTCGACTGGCCTTGCCTCTGTCTGCCACTCACCGCGAAGCGTGAGGACACGAAATTGAAGTAGGTGAGATCAAAGCATTGGCAGGGGCATGGCAGACCGCTGCTTGGAGTCCAGGGTGGAGGTTGGCTGGCATCATACTGGTTGATCTTGGTGTTCAGCGCACCCCTCACAAGGTAGATGTAAGCAGCCCTAGGCAAAGGTACAAATGGAACCAGCGTGATTGGCAGGGTACTAATAATGTGAAGCAGCACTAGCATAGCCATTTTTTTTGTGAGCCACATTGGCTGTGGTTGGTAAAAGCAGGCGCAGATCTGCTCCCAGGCAGCTAGGGCTGTGCAACCCACCATAGTGAGCAGCCGATGAGGACAAAGATGAGCCAGACGGTGACAATGTACCATAGCGTGCCCGCAATCGCGTTAAGCAAGAGGTAGACTTTTGAACCAGCGCCGGCGGTACCTACCAGGCCACAGATTAAATTGATAAGTGACCTGCTTTGATGCTAAATGTGTCGTGCAATATCTGCCCACATTTGTGCGCGTGGCTGCAGCCAAACCCTGAACCTGACCATCAAAGATTGCACTGCATCAAAGCGGGCTGTTTTGATTCTGCGCTGTTGCTACTTGTCAATCACCTGTTGCGTCCAGGGCTGCCTCTACGAATGAGTGCGCATAGCTGAGGATGGCGATGAGCGCTAACAGCACGATGAACACCACCGCTGTTGCAATCAAGGCCGGCCGCAACTGCAGGCAAGTCATGGCGTGGCAGTGTGTCCAAAAACAGTACCTGGATGTCCAAGACGCAAAACCTGTGCTGTTGCACTTGCCAAGTCCCAATACATACATACCCGTTCGAAGCCATCGCTGGAGATGTTCAGCTGGTCCAAACCGCTTTGTGTCTTTTGCCTTGCCTGTCAATGTGTGCAGAACAGCTTCATTCAGTGTTTCATTGCAGGGAAATGAGCCTTCAGGCATTTCACCGTGAAGCATTTTGCCTTCGCTGGCGCTTCACGGCTTACCTGGTCCCCATACCACGCCCAGACACCCACTGCCGCCCCCATGATAAGTAGAAGAAAGGTAACAATCCAGGGCACATAGTACATGCAACCTCGGTCCCTGCATGGCACAGGGTGATGGAATGGTTACAGCATGCGCGCATGCAGGCAAAGCATGCCCACAGCCACGCACTTCGTCAGAGTTGACGCGCCACCGGACTGCGTAGAATAGGGTGCGACCCTCATGGCGTCGCTGCTGCTGCTGCCTGCTGCTGCTGCCTGCTGCTGCTGGCCAAGTGGATGTGTTGTTCGGTGGTTCTGTGTGGAGCAGCTGCCAGCGAGATGCGAGAGCGCCAAGCGTGCGCGAGCAGCGCCTTCAGGTCTTGACTTTGTTGTGCAAACACGCAAGCTTTGAGCTGCGGACCAAATCGCATTGTCATTTGCGCCCGCCACGCTTCAGCGCCCGCCGCGGGCAGCAGCGACGCCATTACCCCTTTGTCAGGGCTGCACTGTTGTGGAACTCGATTCATTCCCCCTCGCCAGGCTTTGTGACATCGGCTTGTGCGAGCCTGCCTCTAGCGCCCAGCGCATCAACCCTACTCATTCCACTCACCTCCATCAGCAGGCGCCACGATGGCCAGAAGCAACATGCCGCGCCTGCAGTCGCTTGTGACGCAGTCTTCTCTGTCTGGCGATGCTGTCCCGCTGCTGCTCAGCTCGGTAAGACAGCCGGCGGGCGACATCAGCCAAGCTTGCGTGCAAACCATCGCCAGCGCTGAGCTGCAGTGGGTGCCACCTTGCGCTGATGCACACGCAGGGCAACAAGCTCCTGCAAAAACCCAGCAACGGCACGCCCCTCAAGCCAGCAACACCAGCAACTGCCCAAAGTCAGGGGCATGCGCTTCCAAAGCGCTCCCCCGTGAAACTGGCCAGCATGGTGACTGAGCTGGACGACGTGGCCCCTGTTGCTACTGCAAAGCCGCTTCCCACAGTCAACCACCAGCCCCTTAAACTGGCTTCCATGGCTTCTATCGACTTGTTGGACCCTCTGCTGGCAAAGGCAGGTCTGGATGTCCTGGCTCCTATGAAGCCCTTGGGGGTGCCAGTGTCTGGGCGGGGCCAGCTACCCAGGGCCAATGCATCAGGCCACATTGCAGGCAAGACTCTACTGCCGCAGGGGGGCATGGAGCCTGGTGCAGCCGTCAGCCGTGCAAAGCTGGGCGGCCCATTGAGCAGGACATCCCTGAGCAGGGTGCCCTGTCCCGACCCACTGGCAGAGCCCCCCAGGGCTCAGATGGAGATGGTCAGGGCCAACAGCATCAGACCAGCCAAGAACTCTCTGAGCCCAGCGTGCAGCGACGAGTTTCCGGAGAGTGTCGGCAGTGACACAGTCAGCCTGCTGTCCAGCGATGGGTCCAGCTGTGGACCCAAACGCCACAGCAGCGACCGAATGCCCCTGCCTCCCCTTGGCAAGCCACCTTCGCCTAGCCCCAGGACCGCCAGGATCCTGCGTCACTCGATGACCAGCGGGACAGTGCGTGCTGCCGCAGGCAAGGAGCTGCTGACCGGCAGGGCGTTGCTCAAGCTGCAGTCTGCCTAGTCATAAATCACTTCCACCTTGCCCCCCTGCCCCATCTATCCGCACGCACTCAATCCCATAGCCCTACCCTGCAGGGTAGCGGCTGTGAGCGGCTCCAGACAAGGCAGTAAGCTTGTCTCCGCCCACATTATAACTTGATTCACCATACCAATCAATTGGCTGCTTAGATTTTCGTTCTGTGCATGGGCACTTGTCATCATGGTCTCCAATGCCGTCTGACACCTGTCTGACGTAGGTACCCTCTTGATGTATATAACCTGATTCGTGGCAAACACCTGCCTTCAAAGCGCAACACAGCATGTCTGGTCACCGCAGGGTGGTGTAGTAAGTTGGGCTGTGCCAGCAGCACTGGCATTGTTCAGGTCACCTGATCGTGAGGTGCGGCGGCTTTCCAGGCCTCTACACGACAGCCTCTCCTCACCTGTCAAGCACCTTGCAGTAGAACAAAAAGAATGCACAACAGTTACACTGACAACGACGTTCGCCAGAGGAAGTGCTTAAATAGCTTGCAAGTACCATGCACGCACTATCACTGTGCAGGCGACAGCCAACTTGGTAACGCACCCTGGTGCAACTTTTGGCGCAGCCAAAACCCATGCCTGTACGTCATGCACTGAACAGTATTTGCCGCTTCAAGAGGTCGCTGCTCGCGGCCCTCAATCACAGCGCATGTCGCCGCCTGAACCAAGGCAGGCTCGTCTGCAGGCCCTCCCATTGGAAGTCAAATGTGTTGACCAGGCCCACATGGCTGTCACAAGGCTCAGGCCTCCTCAAGCCTGCCCATCGCCACGACACAGGCAGGGCTCTCACCATGCTCGCTGCGCCAAGTGCAAAAATGCCAGGGGCAGCACTTGGGTTGGGACCCGCGGCAACGCCTGCTCCTGCGCAAAACCGGTCCCATGAGAAAGGCGGCAGGTCATCGCTGGTTGGGCCGTTGATAACGTATGTGATCTGCTGCTTGAACGACCACCAGTCGACAACCTTGGCGTCAACGGCGCCAAAGGCCCGCTTCGTCCAGTTGGCGACGCCACCTGTCGTCCGGGCGCAGCAGGACCACAACAGATTAGGACCTGACGGCCGGTGAGCGCCGCAGGACAGGGCGCAGCCATGTTCATCAGGCAAGGCAAGAATGCAGCGGCTGCTCTACAATGCCAGCATATTCAGATAGCACGAAGTGAAGAAATGTTGTCTGTGCTGGAAGTCACTATGATAAGTGAGAGGCTGCAGGCCCTGCCCTGACCTGAGGCAAGTGGTAGGTCGTAGCGGGATGCGATGGCCCAGGAGGGATTGCCATGAGACAGAGGGTCTGTCTTGTACCTGCAGTCACATTTCCAGACACAAGGCAGCGACGTGAGGCAGCGATGTGAGGTGAGCAAATGCCTTGGCTTAGGGCTGTGGTGTGCAAGCATCAAACAACAAACAGCACAAGCCCCAGATGCTGCCCCACGCAGCAGCGACTTGAGGCAGAAGTGTAGGTGGTGTGATACAGCGTGCGACGGAATTATGCTGTTTCAACTCATGGGCAAATCAAATCAGTTGTGCACTTACCATCACCGTGTGCAAGACACCTGCAACGTGTCCCCACCCCGGCTCCCCAGCCTCACCGATTGAGCCGCATGATGTCCTGCATGTCCTGGGTGGATGCGACGCGTTGCTGCTCGCGCGCAAAGAGTAATGCACGTGGCGCGCTGCTGTGCATGTCCTTGTCGGCCGGCCAGCCCGACAGGTTGTAGATGCGCGGAAAGTAGGGCACGTTGTAGGAGGGCCAGAAGCCCTGCTGCAGGAGCGTGGACGTGACGTCTGCAGCCTCAGTGCTGCCTGGGATCTGCTCCATCACCCATAGCACGTCGCTCTGATGGCCCTTCATGAGGCGGTGCACGTCCAACACCTGCAGCAGACGTCCAAAGGCGAGGGCAGGCGCAGGGATGGGAACAGGCAAGGGGTGTCGGCAGATGGAGGTGAACGGCCAAGCAAGCATGCAATTTCAGGCAAGGGAAGCTCCAGCAACACTTGCGTTCACGCAATGCAGTATCGCTGTTGCAACATCCATTGCAACAGCACAAGAGCACGGTACTGCTGCACAGTCATACAGACGCAAGAGTGTCGCGATCTTTGTTGCGCCCTGCTTCCAGCAGCTCTGGCGTGCTGCGACCCACCATCCATTGATTGTTGTAGGTGCCGCTGTTGTGCCGCTTGAACAGTGACACCCACTCAGCGCCGCTGGTCGCCCCCAGGTTGGCCACCTGCACCGTGCACCGAGCAAGCACAAATATCAACCTGAGGCATCATAGGCAGCTGCTGAATCTGAGGTGCCAACCAAGCAACTGGGCCATGGGCCGCCTTACCGGCTGTCAACTGATTTGCGTGCTCAGTTCAGTGGGCCAGGCAGGCTGCTCAATTAAAGTGCAGCAGAGCCTCCTTCTTGCTGCACCCACCTTGCAACCCAACCCCAGATCGCCACCCTGCTGTCCCTCACCTGCACACGCTGCCAGGTCAGCGCACAGTTGGGCTGGATGAGGTCATACAAGGACTTGTTGTAGACGGAGTTGGTGGTCTCCATGATCACAAAGTCATCAGTTGTGTACCTTCGACGCAAAGGGGCGTGGCAAGGACAGCAGCAGCAAGTTCAGCAGCGCCCAAGCAGACAGTTTGCGGTGAGTCAACCTTCAGCAGTTAACACAACACATTAATATCCAAGTCAAAGAGTCGCCCACAGCAGAGCAGAGTGGGTCGTACCAGTCATCCTTGCTGTAGGCGACAAAGCCGGGTGACGATGAGACGGTGATGGGGCCTGACTTGGCCCAGGGCAGCTGGTACGTCTTCCATGTCCTGTAGGGCAGCACAGGAGTACGTTTACGGCTCAGAACTGCGTCAATTGCAGCCAGGCGACGGGGTATTAGAGCAGAAACTTGACTGCTGCGTGCTTCAACTGACTCATGCATACCATTAGGGCGGTCTCTACGCACTGCTTCCTCCCCCCTGGCCGCTGTCAGACAAGTGCCTTGCCCTTCCCCCTGCTGCCCTGCCTCTGCTCCAACACACTGGACCTGCCTCAGCATGGCGTAGTAAGGGCGCCACGTCGCATGGCCCGCCCAGAAGTCGCTGTAAGGCCTCGCTGCACCAGCCCCCTCGCTGCTACCAGCGCCCTGCCCTTGCCCAGCCGCCGGCTCCTGCCCCTGCCCCTCTGTCTCAGTGCCTGGCTCCTGTCCGAACGTGCGCAGGTATGGCCAGGCGGGCAGCTTGAGCTTGCGGCTGTCACCTAGGGTAGACATGTCGTCTCGTGTCAGCCACTGGGGCCCATGCTGCAACCCTGCTGCGCGTCCTGCTGTTGCTCCAGCCCTACCGCCGCCGCCCGCAAGCCTTGCGGCGTTGCTGCCACCGCTGTCTGCGCTCACGCCCTTGCCGCCGATGGTATCTGTCCCCTCCACAGGCTGCACCTTGATCAGGGCAGAGCACTCCAGCAGCTCCCCGTTGCCATAGCCACCTGGCCCCACCATGCCATGACCCGGGTAGTAGGCGCGCCGCCGGCGTGGCCCCTGCTGCTGCTCTTGCGCCCGACCCTTGCCCTGCTCCAGGTCCTGCCCATGACCCAGCTGACCCCCTGCGCCCACTGGCTGCGCTGCCCCCTGCTGCTGTACCTCCGCCAGCAGTGGATGTGCTGCCGCTGCCGTGTCCAGGCCGCTGACTGTGCCAGGCACCGAAACCAGGTCCTCATCGCTGTCCGCCTTCCTCTGCTCCGCCCCATATGCCTGGCCTGAGTCCTGATCCCCTGCCTCCTCTGCTGACTCATCAACCTGTGGGAACAGGACCTTGAGATCATACAGGTCCCCTGCACTCTGTCCACATGGACAGCGGAGTGAAACACAACAGCAGCACAATAAGGTTAAAAGCAGACTTCAAACGGGTGACGGTGTGGCCATTATGACACCTACAGATGTGTGCAATGGCCTACATGCCCTCCCCACCAGCCTGGCAATCGCTGAGCTGCTTGTGAGCAGTGCTGCACGCAAGTCTGGGCATGAGGCAGGCAGCCTGGGCATGCAGCAAGAGCTGCATGGCTTGCCCTCTGACGCCCTTTCACACCTGCAGCAGGTACAGCTCATGGTACGTCAGGTTGCGGTTGGGCGCCGCGCTGTCCCACACCCCTTCACAAAGCCCATCAAACTGGTCCATCACAAGCCCCATCAGGCGCCAGTACTCGGCCTCTTCCCCCGCCACACCCTGTCCCTGTGGCGTGCTGGCGTGCTGCTGGATGTGGCTGCGCACAAAGTGGTCCTGAGCATCTATCCAATCCAGGAGCTCCTTGGTGGGAAAGTTGCCAGGGGTGTGGAACTCGTTCAACCTGTACGCAGCAGTTGTACAAAAGTGGCGCAGATCCACGCATGACGTTCGCCCCAGGACAACGGAAGAGCCACCAAATCTGACTGTTGATGGCCAGCCAATTGTAGCCCACCGTTGAAGTTTGTAATCTCCTGCACCTTGCGTGCCTGACTGGCCTCGCCCCAGGTCAAGCAGTCACAAACAAGCCACACGATTGACGTGCTCCCAACCTGGCCACCTAGTCCCGAGCAACTGTAGCTCACTTGTAGTTGTGCCAGTAGTCGGCGATGCGGTTCCAGTGCAGCTGGCCTTCTGCGTAGCCTGCGGCCCGAGCCTTGACTGAGTCAGGGACTGGGACCGCAGCCAAGCTTGATATCTCGATCCGGTCCCTACACATGTGCCACAGGTGTGGTGATGCTGACCACGTTGCCTGCAAGAGTTTGAGGCTGCTGTTGTACCACGTGCTCACCAGCCGGTCTCCTCATAAGTGGCCCAGTATCTGCGCAGTGATATACATGCATCCGTCAGCTGAGCATTTGGGAGCATGCAATGTGTGCTGCACGTGGGCTGCAGGGGTAGGGCTTTCACCTTGCCCAGACGATGTTGGGCGTTGGTCCCAGCTGCTGCTGCTGCGACGACAATGGAGGATTGTGCACAGTATACATCTTGCCATTCGGATGCTGCCGGACAGCAAAATCGCAGCCCTGCTGGCAGCGTTCCGACGAGGCTCGAAATGCGTTTGCTGCGATCAGCTGCAGCAACACTAGAAGCAGCGCCAACCGGCACCGAACACCTTTCATGTACATATTGCACCGTTTAGCGACCAAGGCGCACACAGGGACTCGTCAGCACTGTTGCAAGTGTGAACATTTGTAAAGGTGGACACGACGTCCGTTCGTCATCACGCCGCAGTGGCCACGCAGGCACCATCGATCCCATGGGTCTATTGAGAGTGACCATACCTCTGCTGCTGCTGCTCTTGGCGGGGCTGGCTGCTGGGCACAGGCCCATGCAGGCGCAGGACCTCGTCGGCAGCAACCCGCAATGCGACGCGTGCATCGTCGTGGGCCGCATCCTCAGCGATTACCTGTGGTAGGGCGTCCGTCACCAGTAGGGCTTCCTTGGCTTGTGGGCGGTGCACTGAGCTCTCCCTGCCTGCCTGCAGTGACTTTGAGGCCATGGCGTGGGCTGCAGACGAGGCCACACAGCTCATTTGCTCCCAGATGGACGACAAGGAGCAGTGCGAGCAGGCGAGCGCCGCATCTGCGAGCCGCATGCATGGCATGGGCGTCACAAACCCTAGCAAAGGATCCAAGGCCACCCTTTGTTTTCCACTGTGGACAGATGGTGTTTGTGTTGTTGCCACTCGCTATCGAGTACGCACGCACCTCTGTGACGCCGGAGGCGGCATGTGGCTTCCTGGGTATGTGTGGCGGCGATGCCATCACTCTACCCTCCGCAGCAGCACAGGTCGGTGCACGCTTGGTTGGAGGGCATGCATGCATGCAGGTTCTCTTGTAAGCTGACGCTTGCATGCATTTTGAGCGGGTGTATATCCTGGCTGTGAGCTCCACCAGGCCCCTGTTAGCAGAACCGATATGCACAGCGCTGTTGTGAAAGTATCTCTTGTTCTGAAGTAGCAGTGCAGCCACACAATCCACCCACCTGCCCTTGCCGTGCCCCTTGCCTGATTGCAGAAGCTGCACGCCATGCACGCCAACAGCGCCCAGTGCGCCCAGTGCCGCTACATGAGCAGTGCGATGCAGGCGGCCGGCTCCAAAACATCGCGGCCAGCTGTTGCCAAGCAGGTGGGCAGGTTGGAATTTTGCTGGTTGGGTTTGCAATGCACACCCTGGCTAGTGTCCAATTGATAAGTGACGGCTGTCTGCTGGCTTGGCGTATCAGGCAGGAATGGCATTCCCTTAGAATTCTATTCAGGGAGGCCATGTATACATGGGCTCCTGTCATGGTGTGAAGGCAACAGGCTCATCAGGCAGTACCTCAGCGTGATTGTGACGTTAGACGTGCATTGGGAACGAAGTGCGCAAAGGGCTGTTTGTACACCCTTGGTGCCTGCCATGAGGCGACCTTGAGCCAATTTGCTGTCATGATTTTCCGTGCGGTGCGTGCTTGTGCAGGCCTGTGCCGCACTGCCGCCGGTGCTGGCCGACAGCTGCAACCAGCTGCTTGACAAGTCCGGTGAGCTGCCCCGCTAGTTGCAGCCCACAGCCCACTGCTGAAATGCCGCCAGGATGCACACTTGCATGAATCTGGGTCACCACCCTATAGCCTTATTGCCACCGGGGAGCCTTCAAATGATGTCACAGCGCCCCGGCGTTGTTGCCGCACGTTCGAAGGTTGCTCAGTTCTGCCCGCCACACGCATGCTCTCACCGCCCTCAGGCCCCCTGCTGTCGCGCCTGGCCTCCTTTGACCGCGCCTGTGAGCTGTTGGGGCCGTGCACGTGGGGTGCCCTGGACGCGCTGTTTGGCCTGCCTCAGGGCCAGCCCGCGCCCCAGCTGCGCCAGCTCAGTGGCCTGCTCAGGACCACGCTGGCGCAGCAGGGTGGCGCGCTTCAGCTGCCTGGGGACGCAAACACCTGCGACAAGTGCAAGGTATGTGATAGGCTGATGGGAGCTCTGGGCTGACAGGGGCCGGGGGCACTGAGGCTGCTTTGTATGAGGTGACATAGGGGCTGGCGAGGGGTTTGTACGAGGGTACGTCCAGGTGCAAGGTGCGGTGCCCTGCTTGGCGCTGTTTTGCTAGCTGGCAAAGGCAGTACATCGAATTCCATCTTGGTTGACGTAACCTTCTTTATCCCAGCCCTGTCCCAAACGCACCTGGCTGCCCTTGCTCTCCCCTGCGTTTGCCTTGCAATGTGCTGCTCCCAGCTGACGGTGCTGGAGGCACGTATGCTCATCAACAGCGCCACGGTGCAGCAGGGCATCATCAACGTCACGCGCTCGCTGTGCGACTACCTTGCACCCTACGAGGCGCTGTGCAGGTGAGGGAGTGGGCTGGGGTATGGGCGAGGGGTTGTGCGAGGATGCAGGTTTGGGTCTGTGACACTTGTGAATTGGCTGCCACACGCTGCTTGCCTGGGGCCCGCCCACACAGCATGGCGTCTCCTGCCGTGGATAGCCTGTGTGTGAACAAGCGCCTAGCAGCAATAGTCAGTTAAAAGTTGTGCTCACACCCCTCCTGTGCCTGTGTTGCGCAGGGCGTCCATTGACACGTACGCCCCTGCCATGTTCAGCCTGATCGACAAGTACTTCCAGCCCGACATGGTGTGCGGCACGCTGCTGCACGTGTGCCCCACGCAGCAGCGCGGCACACACATGGCCAAGCTGCGTGCGGTGCACAGGCAGGGTGTTGCCTGGGACCTGCTTGAGAGGCTGCAGGAGCTGCTGCAATGGCCGGCTAAGGCTTGGGCGTAGGGGTACAAACTGCACCCTGCATCGCAGACCCTCCCTCCACCCACGCAGCTGCTGGAGGTAGCTTCCGGGCACTTACGAGGTGGACTGGCTGGTGGGCGTTTGACTGGATGGTGACATGGTAGGGCGCTGCCCGCCTCTGCTGTCTCCACTGCTGGCATCACCCCGGTTCCAAAGCTGAATTGTAATTTTTAGGTTTTCCTGTCTGGGCTCGTTTTGTTTGCTCTTTATTGGGGATAAGCAGATTCCAACCGGCTGTCTGCATCAGGACACATCATTGTGCAGCCCTCACACACTGTTGACCAATGTGGTGCAATCTCACAGTTGTTGCACTGTGCACTGAGCACAGGCAGGTCGCCTCAATGTGCCGTGAACCGCAGCGAGGTCAGTGCAACATGAATTGCAGCAAGTGCAGAGAAAACAGGGTTCGAAAAGGGTTCAGTGGTCAGAATAAATTCTTGGAAATAATTGGTTGCACGCCGGCTGCCAGCTGAAGACCAGGTGCTTATGTCTCTGCTTTCTGCTTGTGTGATGCGAGAAGCGCCGCTGCCCCCACGAATGCAGCTGTCAGCCTTGGCAGCAGTTCCTCGTACAGCGTCCATACGAGGGCGGTCTGGGCAGTACGCTTCATTACGCGTGGTAGCGTTCCTGCATGACAGCCGACAGCAGGCGGCAGTGCAAAATAAGCACATTCATAAAGCTGGAACACCTCCGGGATGCCGTGACAAGGAACAGCTGGCCCTCGCACGCTGTCACAGATTTGCCATGCCCTCGCACCAACGAGCAGTGACGCAGGACCGTGCTGCTTCAGCGCCAGCTTGAGAGCGTCCACAGCGCCCAGGGATACTGCTCCAGTCAACGCCCCTGGCGCCTGCCGTGCAAGCTGCACCCGGGTGCTGTGCAAGCAAGGAAAGTGCAGTGGGTCAAGCAGGTCTTTGCAAATTGTGGCACATGCCTGGTAGCCAGAGCTACGTAATGCAGCCTTGGGAGGCTGGAAAGGAGCATCAAGATGATGCAACCCGTGTGCCCCTGTGCAGAAAAGCGCAGCATGTGCTCACCGGATGACGTCAAACGGCTGCGTTGCAACGGTGGCACCCACAGCTGCCACCAAGCCCGAGGTGAAGTTGATGAGTATCGGTGGTCGGTCAGGACTTGCCAGCTGTTCACGCAGGCGGGTGTACAGCATGTAGTACATGCCTGTGAACAGACATGTTGAAGGGGGACAAGGGGCATGAGGGGCAATCGCATGGAGACCCTGGTCGTTGAAGCAGCGGTGTAGTGTGTGCCNNNCCCCCCAAGAGTTGCTGTTAGGGATTGGTCGATTGACGGAGCCCACCTGAAGCAGGGGCGTTGGTGAGGATGGTTGGAATGAGGCCGCGAAAGAGGCCGTTGAATCCCTCTGCCCGAGCAATGTTGACAAATGCATCCATCGTGTTGCGGTACCTGTGCAATCCAGGGAGACGGATGGTGAGGGACAGCTGGTGCCATAAGTGATGAGCGTCTGGAGGCGGCGAGAGTGCCATGCTGCTTCTGCTCCTGCTGCCTCAGCTGTTGTTGCTGCTGCCGCGCAACAAGGAGTAGTAATTGTCAATGGGTGCCTTACTTGATGGCATCTGTGCCGCTATACTCCATGCGAGTCTTGATGATTGTGATGGGGTTGAGCAGAATCGTAGCAAGCGCACGAGGCACAGCTGTGGGCACAACACCAGCACAGGAAGTCATGACAGGGGTGGTGGCAACTGCAGGTGGGGCGTCGCCACCACAGGCTTGACTTCATGCTTGCGTTGTATGCCTCCCTTGCCCCCACCTCCTGCCAGTGCTGCATTGAGGGATGACAGGTGTGTGCCGCCATCCTCCAGCTTCTTGGTGAGTGCCGTCGCTGCGTAATCCACCAGCACCATGTGCAGCCCCACACCCAGGCCCATGCGCACTACGCTGGGACCTGAACCCCGCCACAGCCCTCTGAAGCCATTTGCCTTGACGATGCTCCTTGTTGTGGCAAGCACGTTCCTGCCAGGGCGCAAACGCAGACAAAGGCAGCCGAGTAAGTAACCATGCTGGTCTGCTGCCTGCCTGCAGTGGCAACGCCAACCAACCTGGACTGCCCAAGCGCGCTTTCGCCCTTCATCCGTGTGCCAATCACGTCCAGCGGCTGCGCCAGAAATCGAGCAGGAAACAACGTGTGGAGGAGGAGGAAATTGAGTGCCCATCATCACTAGGCACAAGCAGCTTGGCCGCATCCAGTGACTGCAAGGAGCCGCACCTGCACCAACAGCCCTATCAGCATGCCAGACAGTGCCCCCGACACAGCTGATGCCCATCCAGCAGGCTCCTTCTTCTTCAATGGCTTGTGCTTGCTGCCATCCTGTGGCTGCTGCTGCTGTTCCTCCTCCTCAGCGGTTGCATGGCTGCCAGCTGCCAGTTGAGGCTTGCGGGCCATGGAGCCCGCAGAATTTGTCAAGAGCAGCGTGGATTGCGCATTCACGAGTGCTGCCAAGCTCACAATTGTGCAAAGCAGTATTGCTTTCCCACACCTCTAGTACTGACACAGGTCTTGCAACAGACCGATTCATCAGGGCCTGGCACCGACGCACAATACCTCGCTAAATTGACATCTTCGCATCCGCAGAGATTGCAGCGCAGAATTGCTGTGGCTTGGCCACCTGCGCACAGGATGAAATCAACGAAGCACACCGCCGCCAAGCCAGCGCTTCACGGCTCGAACTGTGTGTTTGTTAGACCACTGATCTCAGTGCATAGCCGTCACAGCCGTGGCGTGGCCTGTTCATCTGCCAGCTTCAGGGCCAGCGGCCATGCACCCATGCCTGCCCAGGCTTTCGATCTGCCAGCAGACCAACAGCCGCGCCTGATGAACAGGAACATTGATGTAAACCTTCTGGGCACCATCGCCAGGCCAGCTAAGCAGCTGTTCGACCACGTGGACCTTGCCATGGCTTGCACAGTGGACCGTACAGCATGGCTCTCGACCGCAGTGGTGGTGGCAGTGGGCGTGACGGCTGCCACGGTGAGCTTGCTCCAGTTTCTCAGTGGATGCTCGATGCAGTGCACTGGTCCATCTGAGGACTGATTGCTGGTCATGAAGCATTTAGCATGCCAACAGCTTGCTTGCCAGCCCTGTCTGACTCGTCCATCCCTGCTGCACTTGCGATGGGCAGGGTCTAGGTCTCTTCCAGCAGCTGTTCGGGACGCCGCCTTTATGGCTTATGAACGCCATGGAGGATCGAATGGGCCCTACGCCTCTGCTGCTGCTGGGCAGGCTGATCGCATTGCTAGCATCAGCACCCATTGCGCTGTGGCACCTACGCACCTGGTGGGCGGCCAGCACAGAGGCTTGTAGGTGCGTCAAATTGATAGCAGGGCCTGGGTGAGGAGCACACGCTGCAGATGTCAGGCTGGCAGCATCACCACTCCAACGCAGCATCAAAGTTTGCATGAGCCAAACAGTCAACCACATCTGCTTGTTGCGCTTCGTGCCAGCTTTGATTCGGCGTGTTGCCCCAGGCTAGATGCAGCGGTTCCCCTGCAGCAAGATGCAGCTCTTCACTGCCTGCTGACCGTGCAGGCACCTATGGCCCAGCAGCGGCAGTTCACCTCAGCAGGGCCCAGCATCCATCAGCGCTGCGTGCAGCGCGGCAGTCTGCGCCCGCTTTCTCACCATGCTCGCAGCGGTGTCTTGTGCGGCATCCTCGGGCCTGTCTTCGCCTCTGGGTGTCTTGCTCCCTGTGCTGGTCTCCCTCGCACCCCTGGCTGCAGCAGTGGCACCCGCCTCAAAGCCAGCCGACCCTTCCAGCCCATCCCAGCAGCAGTCGGGGGGCCTTTCAGCGCCTGCGTTGGCAAGCACGGCTGCTGCTGCCGCGCCGCTGCTGCTGCCAGTGCTGGCAAGCGACTTTGCCGCCCTGGCGGCAGCAGCGCTTTGGTCCACCGGTGCGCCGCTGGCAGCGGTGGCAGTGATACCAGGCGTTGTGCTGGCGGTGGCGCTCTACGCGGCAACGCAGCAACCACAGTACAAGCAGCGATGGACGTCGCAGTGTGCAGCGGCCCAGGACGCAGCCCAGGTGCACATCACCGTATACACTGACTTTGGCTCCAAGCTTGATTCTAGCGTTGGCAGGAGGCCGCTGCAGGTGACCGTCGGAAAGGCGATTGACGACCTTGCTACACAGCGCCTGGGCAGCGAGCTGGCGGCGCAAGTGCACGCGGTCTCCGCGGCAGACGCCAGCACCAGCGGCAGCGACAGCTGCGCGGCTGGCAGCACGCAGCAGTCGCGGCAGCAGGCTGGCGCTGCGACGGGGCCCTCGCAAGCGGCGACTGGGAGCATGCAGGAGGACGAGGAGGCGACGGGGCCGTCGTCTTCGCTGCTTGACCCTCTGAGCCCTGAGGTGGCGCAGGGCACGCTTCGCTTCTGCACCCCCGTCATGGGCGCCATGCTAGACTGCGTGCTACCGGGGATGCTGGTCGGGGAGAGCGCGAGGGTGCAGGTGCACAACCCGCTCCCGACTGATGGCGGCTTCATCAACCCAGGTAAGCGCCTGTTGACGGGAGATCTGTGGGTGCGACAGTCGGCAGGCACACCGCCAATGATAGCGATGAGTGCTTGGGCTGATGGCGCTGGCCAGTGTTGGTGTACATATGGGCATAGTTACCTTGCGTTGCTGAGCCAACAAGTAAGATTGCAGTGAGCAGTCCGCTCGTGGGTTGCTATAGCGCTGCTCTAGGTGCACAGTGATGACGCTGTGTACAACATGCTCCACGTACCCTTTTCCCGTGCAGACCTCATTTGGTGGCAGCCGCTCTCAGATGTAGTGGAGAAGTTCAAGGCCGGCGGCATGCCTGCCCCTGGCCAGGTGTGTGCAGGGGGTTTGCAAGGGAAGCATCAAGTGCTGCGCCTTAGCAACAGACTTGCTTTCAAAGCTGCTGATGGTCACTGCTTGCGTCTCATCCGTTGGCCGGCACTCCCCTGTGTAGGTGTTTTGGTTCCCGCTGGGCCCTGGGCCCAAGGACAACATGGTGCCTGTTCGTGTCAACTCTGTCAATGAGGAGTTTGTTGAGCTGGATGGCAACGACCACATTGAGGACGAGGCGATGGTGGTGGAGGTCAAGCTCGTTGCGCTGCAAAAACCCTAGAGCAGTGTTGATCTTCGTGAATTTCAAGCAACGCCTTTCGTCCAGCATTCCAGGAAAGGCCGGCCATTCGCTTGAGCGACGGCGCACGTAGTGTCACATAACTCACATGTGCGACACCTCAGACATATCAATGCCAACGAAAGGAATGTAAAGATTTCACAAACCAGCTTTGTCCTGGATGCCGCTGCCTACACCTGTTCTGACTGCAGCACAGCCGTTGTGAGGCCAACTGCAGGATCCTGACAAAATCAAACCGCACGTGATGAAATATGACATCAAAGTGATTGCAATGCCAGAAAATTCGCCTTGCTTGTGGGATTGCACAAGCTTTGACTCAATGGTGCAAAGAACAGGTGTCCTGCCTGGCATCTATTCACGAGCTGTTTCACCAAGAATGTTGACATGGTCCCTCCTACACAGAGCATCACAACAACCCAAGCAGCTTTTGTGTGAGGTAGGGTGTTCCACATCACAGATTGCGACAGTATTGGTCCACATGAAACCAACACAAGGTAGTTCACGCCCCATGCCCCTGTCCTTGGTCCTGTGTACGAAAAGCAAGGTGTTCATCGTCCCAGCCCCCTCTGTTGCCTATGCAAGCAAATGCTTCAGGGGCATGCCCCTAGTATCACCAGTACCCATTACACTGGCTGCGGTTGAGCATTCGCCGGCCCCGCAGTCCTGCGTGGCATCAACAGGCGTGTCGATTGTTGAAAAAACCTGACGCTGAGCATGGCAAGAAGATACAGCTCAGCAAGTGTGGATCAACTCAGCATCCACTCTTCTGCGGTGGCTGATGAACAACTCCCCCCTTCATCAAATCGCTTGCCCTTCCCTGCAAGGCATAGCATTCAAAAACCCTGCCAGAATCTAGCAGGACATAATAGAAGGCAGTTGGTTGCTTACCTGGCATCGTTGCTTCCTGCCGTGGCGCCCTGCAGCGCTGCATCCGTGGACTCCCCTGCAAACTTGCCGTGGGGCTTGCGCACCAGCAGGGGCATCGGCACCCAGTTGATTGCCGCCTGCTCCTCTGAGGGGCCCGCCACCAGGGGCGCCCTGGGCAGGGGCTTGGGCTTGGGCCTCACCGCAGCACCGTCTGTGTCGCTGGCTGCAAGTGCAGGCGAGCGAACAGACGCCGCCGGGGTGTGACCTGCATGTGCACCGTTCGCATGGCCATTGAGCGCTGCATGTGCTGCAGCTTGTGCAGATGCGGCGTCTGTGCCCTCAGCAGCTGGGCTGCGCTTGCTGTTGCCGTTGCTGCTGTGATGGACCCAGGCCTCTGCAATGCCCCCGAGGCGCTCCACCACAGCGCCTTCCCGGGTGTCCTGCACTTCTGGCACTGTTGAGGCGGGCGCCACAGCGGTTGCGGCCACAGCTGGTGGCATGGCCACAACGTCCGATGCAGCTACAGCAGAGGCGGTGTCCTCAACAACTGCTGCAAGATCCATTTCCATTGACAGCACAGATGCAGCAGAGTCCGGAGCTGACGCAGGGACTGCGGCCGTCGCCTGTGTTGCAGCTGTTGTTGCCAGGGCCTGCAGCTCAGCGATCACTTGCAGCGGCACGAGCTCGGCATCACTGGCCGTGCTGCCCTCTACCTCCATGCTGGCTGTTGCAGCAGGCAGGTCCTTGATGTCCGAGTTGCTCTGGTCCCAGCTATCAGCAACGCTCAGGAACACTTGGTGCTTGTGCTTGGGACAGTGTATGTTGTAGTTCTTACCATCTTGCCACGTGACGGACTTGATCTGCATCAGGCACAGGGATGCAGGTGAGCAACGTACAGGCAGACGCTCACCAGAGATACAGCATTCCTTGTTGGAATGGGCTGGAAACCTCACCGGCCAGCCGACACCAGCGCTTTCATGGGACAAGCACCAGCCCAAGCGCAGCTCCCCGGCATGCCCACCTGTCCATCATTCAGTGTCACGACTGCGTACTTGTAGGAGATGGCATGTGCCGCGCTGTGACCGTCAAGGGTGAGGGTGACGTTGGCCACCCATGCATGGTCATCCTTCCAGGTCATGTAACGGCCCTGGTTGAGGTCCCAGGAGCCGAGCTCCTCGTGGTTACCCACCAGCACAACCGTCTGGACACAGCAGCGGGGTGCAGGTGGTGTGAGCGCCCGACATTTGGGCCATCTGCCAGCCTGAATGTGCCGGGAATGCGCACCTGGCCCCAGTCCGTCTTGTAACGCCGCAACCTGAAGTTTACATGGACTGCATGGTCACATTCAAGGGCAGGTGGTGAGCACACAACATGCTGAGGTACCTGGCCACACTGTTTGAAAGAAGCCTTTGCGCACCCTTTTGTTCATGCGTCGCGCAGCACGTGAGCCGGCCACGCTGTGGGCGATGGGCTAGCGAAGCTCCTCGGCTACCCCAAGCGGCGCTGTGCATGGGTACTGCAGCTTTGTCAATCTGAGAGGCCGGAGCGAGGCTGGTGCGCTGTGTCTGCACAATTGCCCTCAACTGCAGGGCTGCGGCTGCACACTGCTCGTTGCTGCCAGCCTGGGCAGTCGCGGCCAATCTCAGAAGTTCAAGGTTCGGTTCTGTAAATGCGTGAAGATTCTCCGCCAAAGTTTGACGAGCAGAAAGCAGTCTTGAACAAGCTGATTAAACAGCACAGGGCGCACGCAATTCAGAACCCTTGAGTACAGGGCTCACAAAGCTGCGTCACCACAAACAAGCACCAGTGCATCCAGAAAATCACGCTGCCGCTGACGACAGCTCCCAGGAAAGAAAAGAATTTCTCTGAGCAGAAAACGGCCGAGCCTCAGACATTGTCATGAGCAGCAGACAGTGCGCCCGGTCTCACTGCCTGCCCCTTCATGGCTCCAGGCATAGCTGGCTGCCAATCTAAGTGCACTGAGTGCCCTTTACAGGCCCAGAGGCTTCTGCAGCTTGGGCAGAAGGTCCACAAACACCAGGGTGAAGACGACGTGGGGGCCAATCCTGCGGGCATTGCATGATGGTGCACAGCAGTGAGCATTTGAAACACTGATGGCCAAGCAGTGCACCCCTGCAGGCCCTATTTCTGCTGGCACAGCGCCAAGCGCCTGTGTTCATGCTGCTTGTAACTCCAGGTGCAGTCCGGCGCTCGCCTGCTGCGCAGCATGCTACATGGGATTCTGTAGAGCTTCACCGGTGGTGAGTGTGGTGAGCCATGCGCACACACCCGTGCCCCATTACGCTTCAACTTGTGAACGACTGCCATCACTACAGGAAGTGCCCCTGCACAAGAACCCTTGCTGTGGCACCCCTCACCTCATAATGTAGGTGGGGAAGCCGGTGTAGAACTTGAGGGGGCCCTCCTGGGACAGCGTCTTGAGCGCACAGTCCAGAGAGCTCTTGTAGGGCATGGTGCCGTCGGGGTTCGGCGTCATCTTCTGCATGCGCGTCTTCACAAAGTCAAAGGGCAGAGAGCAGGCAGACGCAAAGAAGCCGGCGATGAAGGCAGCACCCAGCACCACCGCGTTGCCGCCCTTGGCGAAACCGGCGTTCTCCAGCACCTCCTTAGCCTGGTCGTTGGACGCAAGCATGCCCATGTTGAGTGCCATGGCACGGGTGACGGTGGGGCCCGCACCGCGGAACAGGCCACCGATACCCTCCTCGCGCACGATCCTGGAGAAGGCGTCGCCAACGCCCTTGTAGTTGCGCCTCTGCTCGGGGGGCATTGTTGCGTCTGCCTGCATGCGGATCAGCGTCAGATCGGCGGGGTTGCCGACCAGAGCGCCCAGGCCACCGGCAACCAGACCAGCGACGGCCTTCTGCCACAGGGGAATGTTCTGCACAGCAACAAGGAGGGACAGCGGCAAGTGCATGCGTCCGCGCTTGTGAAATTGCATTTGAAAGGAGCACAGTCTGTATCACCAGCGTCCGTCTATGCGAATCATGCTTTCGCCGCCCCAGGCTCAACATGATCTCCAGCTTTGCTGTGAGGGCAAGTCCTTGCCCAGGGCATGCGCACCTTGCCCTGGTTGTAATCCTTCAGCGCCACCGAAAGGTTGTTGAAGATACCCAGACGAGCGGTGGTGTAGGTAGCCTGTCTCAGGAGGCCGGCGCTCAGGCCCTTGTACAGGGCACCAAAGCCGTCCTTCTGGATAATCTTGGTGGCCACACCGAACTGCACAAGCACAACAACACAAGACAGCCGAGGTGTTGGTGTTGGTGTTTGCGACTGGTTGCACTCCTTCCCCTCTCCCGACCACAACAGTCTATTCACTGGCTGCCTCCCATGCATGCCAAAGACAGCGACTTACCGGGCCGCCAGTCTCGCCCAGCTGCAGGCGGACCTTCACCATGTCAATGGGCTGGATGATGCAGGTGGCAGCCATGCCACTGGCACCACCGTTGATGAAGGGCTTGGCCGCCAGCCACGCCGCCGGGGGCTTCTTGTCCTGCGCTGCCATCTCTGCGCATGCAGAACGGGGGCACCAGTGATTTGTGCGCGTCTTGTATTTTTCGCGCGCTCGGCCAGGGACTGTGCGTGCTGCGATAGCCGCCGCAGCATGCCGCAGGCACCAAAGCAAGGCAGTTTACAAAGAGATTCAGCGCGCCATGCTCTGGATGGTGAGGCGTGCGCTCCCAGGTGGAACCACCCATGCAGCAAATATGCGACGCCAAGCAAACGTGCACAAAGCGCCTGAATGCAGGATGGTCCTGGTGAGGCCAGCGCCCCAACATGCAAGCTGGGGCAGGTAGATGGTACGATCATCAAGCACACAATAACACTGCCGAGCGCGTGCGTGCTCCCGGCCGAGCTGCAGCCTACTGCCCGTCGTTAACTCTGCACATCGCTCTGCCATGCTCCTACCTGAGTACTTGGCAAAAGAGGGCGGCGAAGACAGACGTGCGAGCGACCTGCTGCTGGAGCTGGCGCACGGCTGGCGACTGAGGAGCCGAGGAGCGGCTGAAAGTGACCTTGTCGCAAGTTGCAAAGCCCAAAACGTGCCACACCGTCATACAACCGAATTTCCATCTGGTACACCTAGTTAGCCTTGCATGACACACAAGTTACAGAAAATAAATCCCTGTGTGTTGATATGCAAGACCAACCCTGTCGTGCGCCAGGATGTTTCGCGAGGCGGGGTGCTCAGTAACCCAGCGCTGCGGTCCGAACCTGCATGCAACAGAAAGCAGCAGACAGGCACAGCCAAAGCCTGAGCACAATGATGAGCGATGTCAAGTTATGCAGGCAGACCTATGCTTGTTGGTTGTCAGAACCCAATGACACATGCTCACCAGGTTGAGCGCGTTGATCAGCTCCTGGGTGTCCAGCTTGCCGTTGCTGTCAGACAGGTAGTCAACGCGGCTGCAGGCAAGAGGCAGGCGGACGGGAAGCATGATGAGCGGCTTGAACCTGCCGTTACCAACGCAATGACCATTGCAGCGCCACAGCAACGCGCGCACGCTTACTCAAAGATGTACTCCTTGACCACCTCTCCTTGCCGCCCCATGTCGCCAAAGGGAGCAGACCAGTCCTTGCGCTCAGTGAAGCCATCAGAGTCGCGGTCAAACACCTTGACAGCGTCCGAATCGACGGCGTTCTCGGTGACCTGCAGCGGCATGTTGAGAGCAGACCTTCATGACTTGCCGGGCGTGCCAAGGCCACCATGCACCCAGCCCAGTGAGTCACTGCCAGGCCTCAGTCATCCCCGTGTGGCCCTGTTAGCCAGCTGTTAAACGCCCAGCAGGCCCTCACCACAGCATCCAGCGCCAACGCCGTGAGCATCTCGTTGGTGGTCAGCTGGCCGTCCTGGTTGAGGTCAAACAGTCTCAAGGTGAAGGATAGCTGCTCATCGGAGGGCTGCGCAAAGCCCTCCTCCTCTGACACCTGCAGCCCAGCAGGGTGGAAGCGGTAACATCGCCTCACTATGCAACAGTACCCGTGCAGGTCGCGCTGGTGATTGGGCACCCAAGGCCAGGCATGGTAGGGCGGTGCTGCGACATCTCTGGCAGCTGCTGAGGCAACTGAGGCGCACTTGCCTGCGTGCTGAGCTGCTTCAGCTCCGTCATCGTCACCATGCCATCCTTGTTGGCATCCACAAACTCAAACTGTGGGCGCATCACATCCGCCAGCGTCGACAGCTGGGCGGCGTTTGCTGGCGCGCCTGCAAGCCAGGTGTTTGAATTGCAGGAAGACGGCAGCTCAGCATGTGCAGGCAGCAACAGCTCTCTGACATGTGGGCTACCCTGCAACAAAGCCAAGGTGAGTGCTGATCCCGCAGTGCATGCCTGCTCGCATCCTGCCATGCACAGTGTTGCAAATGGAGGTGGAGTCCCCTGTCCATGAGGATAACGTGCCCTCACACCCACCCAGCAGAGCTAGCGCAGCCACGGTCGCTGCGCCAGCCGACAGCACCCTGTTGGCGTCGACTGCAGCCCTGGCTACCATGGTGGTCTTGCGAGCCTGGGCGCGAGATGCCCGGCTGCAGGCTGGCTTTGTGCAATTCCTCGCCAGCATCATTCCTGCACACAATAGACGCAGGCGTTGCGGCAGAACCGGTTCATTGCGCCCAGGGTTGGGACGTAGTTCATACCGCCGCCAATTGCAAGACATCCGTCGTCACCTGAAGACGCTCGCTATGAGACAGTCTCCAGCGATAGCGCCAACACCCCGTCAAGGGCACGGATCGAGCTGACTGGAAGTGGTGTGGGAAGCCGACGGAATGAATTCATCATAAGATTGGAAATCAAACCAGGACAATAGACCACTAATTTCATTATTTTGGTGCAGGCGACCTGCCAAAGCCAATGTTCAGGTTAAGGCCAAGGCTAGGCAGGCTGGGCAGGCCTGGCAGACCTCCGGATGCACCACCAAGCACACTGCCCGACCTGCCCCTGTCGCCTGCGCCCGCCGCCCCGGAGCCTGTGCCGGACCCAGACCCGCCAGCCATCGCCGGCGCCCTGCTGCTGATGCGCTGCATTTCCTGAGGAGTGACCTTGAGCAGCCGCGTGAGCACGGTGAACATGGGGCCGTCGCGTGGCAGCGAGCCGCTCTCAAAGCCGCTGAGGATGACGCCGCGCAGGTATGCCACGTCAGCGTCGCACAGCTCTGCCAGGGCCTGGGGTTGGGGTTGGGTTGGGGGTGTGCGGGGGAAAGGGGTCGCACGGAATGGGGGGAGAAGGGAAAAGGTCGGGCTTGGGACAGACAGGGCCAGAGGTGAAGGCATGAAGAGCTGCAGAGGCAGGTTCCAAAATAATGGGGCTGGAGCCGGGGGATCACGCGTTCTGCCCTGTGCCCTCACATTCCCCGCAACCTCGCCCTGTTGCCCCTCTCCTCTCCTCACCTGCTGCTTGGCCACCTCCTCCTTGAGCGCTGCCTCGCTCTGGTTGCGCAGCTGGTGCGTGCGCTCGCTTTCCTCGTACGCGCGGCGGTACTGCTCCGCCTGCAGGACACATACCACATCGGCATCAGCATCAGCAAGAGCATCTGGCCCGCTGGGGTGCAGCGTGGGCATGAGGGTGGCGAGGGCATGGGAGCGCAGCAGGCACTCCCGATCCAAGCAATGGCTGCAGTACACTCTTTTCCAAACCACTGGCATCCAAATCCCGGCCCCTGTATCGTCGATGTCATGGAACGCTTTGCCAACTCCTACTTATCGATGGTACGTAGGATTTGGCAGTGAGGCTCAAGGCAAGTGTTGAAAGCAACATGCCCATGGATCAGCAGTACTCAGGAGGCACCAACTTCAACCCAAGCCATTCTGCCTAGCT
The DNA here is from genome assembly GCA_039880955.1 of Chlamydomonas urium. Lineage (NCBI taxonomy): Eukaryota > Viridiplantae > Chlorophyta > Chlorophyceae > Chlamydomonadales > Chlamydomonadaceae > Chlamydomonas > Chlamydomonas urium. The sequence continues at coordinate 1,153 of JAWZTI010000151.1, read as the reverse complement.
GTCACAGCCCTGCGCTGGCAGCCGTCGCTACGCCCCTTTCAAACGCATTGGCATGCCCTGCTGCCCCGCATCTTTGCCTGCCTGTCCTGCCCCTGTACCTTTGCCTGCTGCTCCGCCAGCTGCGCCTTGAGCTGCTCCGGCGCCGCACCGCCGCTCTCGGAGCCGCTGCTGTCGCCCGACGTGCCCCTGGCCTGCGGCGGCTGAGGCGCACGGGGGGGCTGCTGACCCCTCAGACGCGCACGCAGCCGCTCCACCTGAGCGGTTATGGCACAGCACAGTCACGCGTTTGACTTCAAATCGGTCAGCTTAAGGCGGTTGGCCGGTCAGAGCCTAGTCCTGAAAGCAGGTCAGAACCTGGTACTTAGAGTACGCTGTTGCGCGGTCAGGTGCCCCTGATGTCTGTGCATCGCCCGCCACTGTGATCTCCTAGTTCTGCCTGGCGCTGCCGCTGTCACTGCTTGGCTTTCCTCTCTCCTAGAAAGGTCTGGCCCCTCACCTCCGCCTCCTTGTCCTCCAGCAGCGCCTGGCTCTTGTCACGCAGCAACGACAGCTGCTCCTCAAGCGCCGCACAGCTGAATGCAAGGGGACAGCGGAAGAGCAACAAGGGGTCAGCAGACTGTCAAGGCAGTTGGAAGTGCAATCGTCAACAGCTTTACTTCAAGCGCGGACAGCTCTACTAAAAGAGCTGATAACTAGAGAGTCCAACATGGTTTTGCACACCTTGCCACACCCTGTCCCATCCACAACCAGCCGAATCCACACTCTTCCAGGCAGCAGCAACAGCTGAGCACCCTTAGCACAGCGCGCCCGCAGTCCACCGCCCGTACCTGTCCTTCCACCTGGCCGCGTCTTGCTGCGAGGCAGCCAGCTTCTCGACAGCTTCTTGCAGCTGCGCCGCGCCCTCCTGCGCCGCCTGCTCCTGCTGCTGCCGCCACGCCGCCTGCGCCGCCTGCAGCCGCTCGCGTGCACGCTCAGCCTCCTCCTGTAACCAGCAGGGATCACGCAAGGGAGCGGGTGAGTGGCGAGAGCACAGGGGCTGCTGTGGTCAGCTCTTGTGCCATAGGACTGGAACACGTACACTGCATTCTCTCTATTGCCACTTCCAGTCAGTCAAGACAACTAAGCCTGCGCTTTACCCCAGTCTTTTTTCTCG
>JAWZTI010000150.1:25368-48456 GCA_039880955.1 Chlamydomonas urium | reverse complement strand
CAGGTCGGGAAAGGTTGGGGATTCGACACGAGGGAGGCATGCCTAGGTGGGCCCTGCGCAGGGGTCATTTTCACAAGTTCATCCACACCTGCCTCACTTTGTGTGACTCTCCATACAGGTCGCCGCATGGCGCAGCCCGTGTGGAGGGTCAGCTGCGCCTTGTAATTCGCCCCATGTACAGCAACCCACCGCTCCACGGCGCCGCCATCGCTGCAAAGATCCTGGGCGACCCCGTGCTGAACCAGGAGTGGCGGGTAAGTTGCAAATGGCGGCGCAAGGTGGTCGTTTATAATAGGCAGTGGGAGTGGCTTCATAAGGGCAATCCCGTGCTGAGCCAGGAGGGGCGGGTGAGCTGGTGCTGGCAGTGCAGTGCAAGGTGGTGGAGTTTATGACTGTTTGTTGCTTCTACTACGAGGCTGTAGCACTGGCTTGACATGGCGACCCCGTGCTGATTCAAAGCAGTGATGTGTGAGAGCGTAAAGGGCATGGGATGTTGCATCAGAGCTGCTGGGCACGCCTGTTGCTGCATACCCTTTTTCACACAAATCTCCCCACACACAGAGAGTTCACCCTGCCTTCCACACCTTCCACACCTTGTCTCAGGACGAGCTGAGGGGCATGGCTGAGCGCATTGGCTCCATGCGCAACAGCCTGTTCGGGGCGCTTCAGGAGCGGGGGGTGACGGGCGACTGGTCCTTCGTGCTGAAGCAGATTGGCATGTTCTCTTACACGGGCCTCACACGCGAGCAGGTAAGGGGAATGGGTGATGGACAGGGAGGGTGGGGAGGGGGAGCTGCAAAAGTGCAGGAGTGAAGAGCACTCGAGGACTGGTCCTTTTAATTTAGAGTGCAGATGGCATGATCTCCTACACAGATAGGCCTTGGCAAGAGCAGGTGAGGGATGGACTACCAGTAGAGCCGGGAAGAGGGGGGTGGAGTAGCAGATAGTGGTGGAGGGCGTTGTGCGTCCCACTTGAGTGAGGGGTGTGATCCGTGCCACACTGAAGCAAAGTTTGTAATTGCGGGCTTGTGCCTGACTGCTGTGTATCACGCGACACCCCCCTTACCCTTTCGCTACCTGGGCTTTGCTGCTGCCTCCCCACACAGTGTGAGCACCTTACCAACAAGTGGCACGTTTACCTTACGATGGATGGTCGTATCTCAATGGCTGGTGAGAGGGAGGAAGGGGGGAGGAGGTGGGTGGTGGCAGCTGAGGGGCAAGGGGCGCATAAGAGGGGCCTGCCCAGTGTCAGTCAGCAACGGGCACCAGCAATTTACACGTTCGTCATTTTCCAGTTTGCAGGGCTCCACATGGGCGCATTGGAGACCCAGTATGCCTAATTTACAACAATCAGGAGGCATCACACCCTTGTTTCACCCGCAGGTGAATTTCTTGGCCGGGAAGTGACTTGCATGTGCAACAGGTCTGAGCGCCATGCTCACCCAGTCCCACACGCTCCTCACTTCCAGACCCTTCCATGCGCCAGGCTTGAGAGCCAGGCTCACCTTGCCAGCCCCACACTTTGACACTCTTGGCCCATCCCCTGCGGCAGGCCTGAGTGCCAAGAAAGCTGGCTACCTGGCTGATGCCATCATCGACGCTCTCAAGGTGTTGCCGAAGCCCAAGCTGTGAGCATGCCTGGCCTTGGGGCAGGAAGCTGATTGGTGGTTTTACATGATGCCCTGGGGGCATGAGGTGAAGTTAGTCTGGTGGTGTGCAGGAAGTTGCCTTCACACAACACTGAGGAGTGTCCGTTGTACACAGTGTTGAATGACGGCCCTTGAGTGCTGTTGTGAAGGAGACTTGCTGGGGCTTGGTGCCAGCGCCTTTGCCTGTTGTCCAGCAGTTGATGACGGGGTGCTTTGGCGCTGGGCATGCAGTCCTATCACCTTTCTTGCAGCGCAGCGCAAGCCTTTGTGCTTTTTACAGGCTAACCGTTGGTCAGGTTTATGATGCGTCACCAGCCATCTGTTTGCAACCGACTGGTCTGCAGTTCACCTGCCATCCTGGAGCCGAGCAGCTCAGCTCACTGCATCCACACAGGAATCAAACAACAACAGTCAAGACCTCGGACGACAACAGAATCTAGGACAAGCTGTTTTATAGAGCAGTTCACACATGCCACAGCGCAGCAGCCATGACCAAACCTCATTGTTTGAACTGCAAAGTAATCAGAGTCACACTGTGTGCATGTGGCCAACATGACCCTCTCGGCTTGCCTTCAAAGGCCAGCAGCAACCCCTGAAGACTGTTGGTTGGCAATACAACTGCAAATCACACTTTTATTCACAAGGAGTGGCACTATTGCACTGCCATCGGATGGCAGGCTGGTTTTCCATCGTTATTTATGCTTGGATAGCCAGGCTAATCTGCAGGGGAGGCACCTGACGAGAGCTCTGCACGAGCGCACAGCAACTGCCATGCCGTTCGCTGCACCGCAGCTTAGCTTAGCTTGGTTACACAACGAGGCCCGCAGCAGGTTGTGTGCAGCACCGTTAGGCACAGGAGCGCGCCGCTGACAATCACTGCTGGCACACATGATGGCGTCCTGGCATGCCAATGCAGTCGGCGTGGGCACCCCCTGTTGGGCATGTTGCGTTGAATGCCCTGCCCTCCCACGCGCTGCCTGCCGTTTTGAAGCACTGTCAGTTACTCAACGACCAGTGACCATTGCATCCTCACGAGTGAGGTGTGCTGCACAGTGGTGCAGCCTTGATAACATCGGCCAACTTCGCTGAGCAGTGAGTGGCTCATGTGGCTTGCTAGCTGACTTCCGGGCTATGGCCTCTGCACTGCGCCAACCTGCAGGTCACCAAGAAGCACCAGGCAGTGACGAGGAGTGCCTAGCTTCCACCAGGTTGCAATGCTGCCTGTTGAGTGACAAGTTCTGAGCATGTGGTGAGCGGCACAGCCTTGAGAATCCTTAGTTGCGGTGCACGCGTACTCATCCATCACCACTGACTGGTCACAGTTCGAAACATGAACATAGGGCTGAAATGTTTTCAGTATAAAACCTGTCATGGGCTGGCCACTCCCCCTTTGTTCCTTGCTCACGAGGTTTGGAGCTCAGCTCGGCTGGTGTACACAACGGGGCCCCGCCTCCTTCAAAGGGCAACAGGATGGGAGGCATGGGTACCACCCCAGACCTTGAATGTACGGAATCGCGTTGGGGTGGTATGTGGCGGTACCCATAATAGGCCCCCCATCCCCCGGCCATCCTGGGAAGGGGAGGGGCCTCGTTGTGTGAAACAGTTGTACCGAGCTGGGCCTGTTGTCAAAACGTTTAGTTGTACAGGCGAGTGACTCGTGCACTTCCCACAGCTAGAGGGTGAAGTTTACATTGGCAAAGTTACAGAGAGGCCTGAAAGGCACGAGGAGAACGGGATCCTGTCGTGTGGCAGTGCTCCTCACAGCCAGCAAGCAAAGCAAATGCGGAATGATGACAGGAGAGGGAGTAGAGGGAGAGGATGGCTCAGAAACCACGGTGTCGCCCCAAGAGGGTACGAAACACAGGGCTGGAAACCCTGTCGTGTGGTAGTGCTTCTCATAGCCAGCAAGCAAAGCAAATGTGGAATGATGGCAGGGGTGAGGGAGTAGAGGGAGAGGATGGCTCAGAAACCACGGTGTCGCCCCAAGAGNGGGAGAGGATGGCTCAGAAACCACGGTGTCGCCCAAAGAGGGTACAAAACACAGGGCTGGAAACCCTGGCGTGTGGCAGTGCTCCTCACAGCCAGCAGACAAAGCGAATGCGGAATGATGGCAGGGGCAAGGGGGTAGAGGGAGAGGATGGCTCAGAAACCACGATGTCGTCCCAAGAGGGTCCGAAACACAGGGCTGGAAACCCTGTCGTGTGGCAGTGCTCCTCACAGCCAGCAAGCAAAGCAAATGCGGAATGATGGCAGGAGCGAGGGAATAGAGGGAGAGGATGGCTCAGAAACCACGGTGTCGCCCCAAGAGGGTACGAAACACAGGGCTGGAAACCCTGTCATGTGGCTTGTGTCATCACAGCCAGGTCGTCTGACATGCTGTCTCTCAATATCTTGATATTCCGCCCTAGATGCTTCTTGCTCCGACACCAACACACTCAACTCCATCTCCAGTGCTGTCTGAACATAACACTTGCACCCAGAATGGGCATTGAATACTGTTTTTCTACACCCATGCTAGCTGGACACATGAAGATACCTTTGCCGTCTGGGCAGCAGTGGCGACACTGGCAGGGGGAGTGGATGAGTGGTGGCAGCAGCACGGAAGGAGCAGCGTGGTGGTTGTTCTGGACGACAGCTGCTGTCCAGCCGCTGCAAGCCTGCACAGGAGGGCAGCAGCGTTGTTGTAAGCGTGCATTACTCAAGGGGTGTGCAGGCGCACACCACGTCGGCAAGTGGTACTGCTGGCATTGCGTCATGACAAGGAATCAGGAAACCGTTTCACTTCAAGTAGATCAGAAACACGGACCAAAATGGCGGAATTCATCACATTCCTTGCATGGGAGTGGAGTGCAGAAGGTTCCGAGATCGCATGCTGCAAATGCATGTGCGGTCGCATGGAGCAGCCATTCAGCAGACTGTCGTGATACAAGAGTATCAGCATGGAGTTTAACTCTCAGAGTGAGCTGGGTAAAGTTGTCATCACCATGGTGCTCGAGATCGCATGCTGTGCCAGGGCAGGCGGCGGGGAAGGCGGCGCAGCATGCACACGCAGGAGCTTGCGCGCAGGCCGCGCACAAGCGGGCTCACCAATTGCAGGCAGCATCGTGGCCAAGTGTGCATGCCAGGATAGAAGTAAGCGCGGCCCTGGGAACTGCACTCACCAAGGAACGCCGTGTGCAATGGCTCCGTCGACAGGCGCACAACCACTAGAGCAGAGCACGCAGGGCCGCGAGTGAAAGGAATGCCCTGTTTAACCTCTTGAGCGTATCAATTGAGTTTCAGTGGGACGCGCCGCCTTTCTCGAAGGAGCCCCTCATCCAAGCTTTCCCACACTTACATTGTGATCTCAATTTGGGACAAGTTTGCCATGGCCAAAAACGTCAACTGGTTGTGCCAATACATGCCCTATGAACGTTTCTTGGTGTGCACGCCATCAGTCCAGCTCGTTCAACTCTTCCAACGTCACTCCTCTTGGGCCCAGGGCAGTGTTTGGCCTGTCAAGTGTTTCCCGCTGTGCAGAGTCTGCCCGCCGCAGGGCTGAGGAGGCAGCACCCGGCGAGGGGGACGAAGGAAAGGAGCGCAGCGCAGCCCTGGCCTGGGCAAGTGAGGCCTCGTCATGCAGGGAGCCTGTGCAGCGCAGTGGCAGATTCATGAGAAGTCAACGGCGTGCTGAGGTAGGGTGCCACCTTGTTTCCTTTACTTGCATCAACAGATGGAATTTTTCTTATGCTACTCCCCTTTTTAAGCAGACCCGGGTACATGTCCTGCCCATCTTTAACCCAACAGGCTCCCTTGCCTCCTGCAAGCCCTGCACACAAGCCACCTGTGCCTCTCACCTGCCAGCGCGAGGTAAGGGTCGGGCGGTGTGAGCGGCGCCGACACGCGCGACAGCAGCGTCATGGGGCTGCCGATGACCTCCCTTGCCTGCTGCAGCAGCTCGCTTGCCGCTGCGGAGCCTGGAACATTAGCAGCAGCAGCAGCAGCAGCAGCAGCAGCGGCGAGGAGAGGTTCAGGCAGGCACTTGCCAAAATTTGGATGTGCCTGTGGCACGCTTATTGATGCAGCGTGCTTTCTGCTGTACAGCATCAATCGTCCTTATCCGCAACGCCCCTAATCCCATGACATCTGCCTCCATGCTTTTGCGGCACCCCACTGCCCACTGCCTCTGTACCCCATGAGCACAATCACCGACCAGCATGTGAGACGGACACCGAGCGATTGAGCATGCCCCGCTGGCCTGGACTGGCAGAGAGCTCCAGAGCTGGGTCAGATCTCGCTCCCTGGCAGGGCGAAGGCAGCACAAGTATCAGCACAGCTGTTGAGCACTTGCTCAGAGGGCAGCAGCAACACGAAGGCAGCGGCAGCGTGCAGCAAACCCTCGGAATGCGCTTAAGGGCACCATCATGTATGCTCGTCCCACAAGCCACACAACCGGCAGCCCAGGCCTAGGTATGTGCTTCAATCCCCTGTTCTTCCTTCTCAATCGCCCTCCTTAACCCACCAGACCAGCGGAGCTGCGGCTCTGTCGCTCCAGCAACGACTCCAGCTGGCCCGGTGTCGTGAGACTGCTGCTGCGGGACGCCTGCGAGTGCCCTGCCAGGCCCGTCAGGTCAGATGCAGAGTCCACACGTGGCACCACCGGCAGCTCCTCCTCCAAGTACGGGTGCTCGCCACCAGCACCGCCACCAGCACCACCCGCCTCCTCCACCGGTCCGCCTGCAGCTGCCGGTGGGCTGCGCTGCGCACCCAGCAAACTGGCAGCGCCTACAAGCCGCGGCCCCTGTGGGCTACTGTCCGCCGCCAAGGAGCTCGTCCTTCCACCTGCTGCTGCAATGGCGCCTGGTACACCGGCCCATTGCCCTCGTGAGCTGCTCGCTGCTGCAAACGAAATAGCCTGACCTCCCGCCGGGGTGCCTGCCGGGGCCCCCGCTCCCCCTGCCCCTGGGCCTTCGTCAAGACTATGTACAAAGCGTTGGCCCCTCGCCTCCACTTCCTGTCCCTCACCACCATCCCCCACTGCAGAAGGGCCATCTCCATGCAGCTCTGAGGCGGAATTGAGGTGGCGCAGCGACTCGCCTGCGCGAGGGCTGAGCACGCCCCCAAAGCGATCTGGCACCTGCACCTGCAGCAGCAGGGTGGAAAAGCCCCCACCCGCAGGAAGGGCTGTCCCTGCCACTGAAACCGCCCCTGAGCCTGACGCTGTGGCTGTCCCTGCCCTTGCAACGGGAGTTGAGGCTGATACTTGCTGCATGCCTGACGCTGCATCCCACTGGCCGCTGCCTCCCACCATTACTCCTGCATTGCCGGCGCTGCCACCAAGCTGTGATTCCGGTCGGGCTGTCACCGGCGCGATCGGCGCCCCTGCTGTTGCTACCATTGCCCCTGCAGCCGTCGGCCCTGTCGCTGCTGTTGTTGCTCCTGCGCCGTAGCTGGTGATGCTGTACCGCTCAAACAGGTCGCGCCCGTTGTCAAACGCAGCGTCATCACCCGAGTCGCCGCCAGAGCCTTCTGAGTCGTCAGCGACGGTCGCAGCCGCGGTGGCCCCTCCTGCCTGCAGCCCATCACCCGGCTCGTCACCACCAGCGCCAGCAGCACCCCTGGGACCACCGCCGACGTCAGAGCCGCTGCCAGCTACTGCGTCCGTGGCATTGAGCCCAGCGGCCCCGCTGACCCTGCTCCCCCTGTTGGCCTGCTCAAGCTCAACGGCAGTGTCACTACGCCTGTAAGCCACTCCTGTGCTCAAACCACCAGCAGGCCTGCCCCCTATACCACCAACATCCCCACCGCCGCTTTGCTGCTGCCCCACCGCCGCCGTTGCCAATGCTGCTACTGCTACCTCTGCACCTGCTGCTGCACTCACTGCCTGCCCCAAGCGTGTTGGCTCAGTCAGGGGTGCGCTGATTGCCGCCTCCTCGTCCTCAGAGTGGCGGAGTGAGGATCGGGCAGAGTCCAGGTCTGGGTCCACCCTCCCATCACGTGCAGAGTCCAGGTCAATGTCCTATTGAGGGATAGTGGCATCGCGACAAGGTGTTGGGTGCTTGCAGATGCCAAATTGGCGTCCACACTTCACCCTGCAACAGTCAGCATATCACCTGCACTGCATAATTGCCTGCAAGCCACCATGATGGCTCTGCTACACTGCCAACCCGCCCTGCATCTGACAATGCTGGCCATGCCACCACTCCACACCATCTGATGCCAGCCACCACGCTCCTGCCCTTCAGGCGCACCGCACTCCTTAGCCGCACCTGCATCGCCGCTGCACGGTCAGTGTTTGCTCGCGCCGAGTCCAGATCAACGCTGCCGGTGCTCTCCGCGCTCAGCCTACCCCTGGCGATCAGGTGCCGCCCCAAACCCCCAGGCGCAGCCAGGCCCCCAGCACCTGGCGCCGCCAGCTGCGCTGACCTGCCCCCCGCCCAACCCATCACGCTGTCATCCAGGCTAGCTACAGAGTTGGAGGCGAGGCTCTGGCGAGTGCGCGTTCTGCGGTCGGCCCCCCCTGTTGTCTCGGGTGCCAACGCCACCCCAGCTGCACCCAATTCAACTGCACTGGTGCCTGCCTCCGCCCTTGCCCCTGCCCCTGCCTGTGGCCCTCCCTGGGCGACGTCCTCCAGCCCCGGCACTGCTGATGAGGTGCTGGCACCGCCAGGCACAGATAATGGCTGAGGGGCAGCATATGTCAGCAAAGAGCTGGCCCCCGCAGGCATCCCTGCGCTTGCTTCGGCCCCAAGCCCCTGAAGTCGTTCGGACTGCCCCTGCTCCTGCCGCCCCTCCGCAATCTCATCCAGCTCCTGCCGCTCCTGCACCTGCTGCTCCCCCAGCGCAACTGCCATGTCCCACAGCCGCCGGTAGTTGGCGGTGCCCCAGACAGCAGGCGGCCTGGCTGACCTGGCAGCGACAGCAGCGGCAACAGCAGTCTGTGGCCCACCCAGTACTGGGCTGTCTGGGGCGTAGATGGAGCGCGCGGCTTCTGCCCTGGCAGCAGCTCGCGCCAACGCCCGCTCTTGCAGCTCTGCACGGAAGTCCCCCGTGGCTTCGGGGCCCAGCCCAGCATCCTGCTGCTGCTGCTGCTGGGCAGGGCCACTGTCCGCCACCGCAGCTGCCGCCAACCCCGCAGCTCGCAGGTCCCTGGGCGAAGCACCGGCTGCAGGAATGTGCTCTGCAGCTGCTACCGGGTGCGTTACTAGGCTGCTGCTGCTGGCGCCGTCATGTGTGACCAGCACAGGGTCAATGGCACCGCTGCCACTAGGTGCTGGCCGCCATTGTGAAGTCACGCCTGCTGCACCTGATGCTGATGCTGGTATCCCATCCCCAGGGCTGGCTTCCCCTGATACCCCATCCATGTTGGCTGACAAAAGCGCTGATTCAGTCCCAGCTGCATCCTCCGCCTCCTCTGCTGCCTCAGAAGCGTCCTTCTTCTTCGCCCTGTCGCGTGACCGGTAGCTGGATGGCAGGCCCTCCTCGTCACTCTCGCTCTCGCCTGCACCACAACATGCAACGCAACAACTTGACACCTGCCCATGACACTCAAACACAACACTCCTAAGCAGCAGCCACCTTTCCTGCATGACACTTGAGCTGACAGCCTGCTGCTTGTTGCAAGTGCAGCAGCGCCCCCAATAGCCGCAAGCAGGCCGCCGGACACACACCTTTCACCCTGTCCAGACGCCCCTCTCACCTGGCGGCACCGCTCGAAACCGCATGGGGTCATGTGGGGGTGGGGGGGTGGCCTTTGCTGCCGCCACCATGTCGTCAAATGCCTTTTTGTGGCGCTCACGTGTCTGATCTTCCTCGTTGCGTATCTGCAGGCGGCGCCAGGGCGGCACGTCACATTTTCGGTAATTGACCAAAAGCGGCAGGGCAGCAAGTGCAGCTTGACCAAAGGGTCAATTGAGGAAGACATCCAGTCGAAGCATCTGCAGCCTCTTGCAACGGCCTTGAATAGACAAGCAGACCCGCACCTGGTCTCGCATCGCCCTCTCCGCCTCCATTCCACCTGCCATGAAGGCCTCAGCTAGCCGGCGGTCCTTGGGAAAGCAAGGGCTTTCATCCAGGTAGTTGAGGTTGGGCATGCTAGCCAGCAGGCGCTTGCGGTAGCTCCTGCCAGCACAGGCGAATGTTGGGGACAGCGAACGTCAGGTGGGTAGTGAGCATCTGGACCCCAGGTTTCCTGGGGAATCGCCGAAACACAGCCCTGTCCAACGGATGGTCAAAACGAGCGCACATCTACTGCCCTCTCACCGTGTGGTGCTCAGGACAGGGTTGCCCATCAGGCGCAGGTAGGAAAGCTGCATCATTGACAGGATCAGGTCAATGGCAGCTGCATCATCGATCCTGTTGTTGGCCAGGTCCAGTGAGATGATGCTGGTGCACTGCTGCAGGTGGGCGATGCTGGCCGCGCTGCTTAGTTTGTTGCCTGACAGGTTGAGCGTACGCAGCGCCGGCAGGCAGTCCAGGCCGGAGACGGTGGTGATGTAGTTGTCGCTGAGGTCCAGGGAGTCGAGCTGCACGAGCGTCGAGAGGCCGGTGATGTCTTCGAGCATGTTTTTCGCCAGGTAGAGGCAGCGCAGGTTGACCAGCGGCTCCAGGTTCTCGATGCACGCAATGGCGTTCTGCTCCAGGTACAGCGTCTTCAGGCCGGTGTATTCCTGCGTTCAGTGGGTGTGCTGGTGAGACCATGCACAACGCTGTGAAGCAGCCCATGGCACAGCAGCACTCACGTCCAGGTTCTCCAACTTGGTAATGCCCTTGCATTGCAGGTGCAGCACGTCGTTAAGCTCCGGCGCGCTCCAGTAGCTGCGATGTGCGACACAAGGCAATCAGCCAGGGCTTCCAATGCCCGCTTGCACCGGCTTCCAAGACCTTGCAAGGTGAACACCCACAGCTTCAGCTCCTTGCACAGCTTGCGCAGGCTGGCCGAGGTGATTTGGAACCCCATGGCGATGTTCACCGCTGAGCGCTCGGCTCGCGCAGGCTGCTACGCCCACAAAGATGCGACGGAACGGGAACAGAACCACAGGTTACATGCGTGGGATCGGGGTTGCGCGCAACAACTTGTAATTAACATCCCTCCTTGAAGCGTGGGCTGGATACAAGCTGTTTTTATGTTCTCAGGGCGCTGCGTCCTCATGCAGCAGCAGGTACTCGCGGCTGCTCATGCCAAACTTGATCACATCCTGCAGCACAGCAGCAAAGCAAGTTTTTTCACCAGGGTGCTGTAATTTGTGACCCGCACATCAAGCATGCATTCAAGGCCACAACACACACCTTGAGCAGCAGCTCGTAGAAGCGCTCAGACTCGATGCGCTCTCCATTGAGAAAGGTGCCGTTGGTGGTGCCCAGGTCCATCAGGTAGGGCCGCACCGCGGTCTGCAACTCGCAGCAAAGCAACAATAATTGCCAACAGCCAGACACCAGCAAGGCCCTGAACGCTGTTGCCTGATCTCCCAAGGCAGCAGCAGCACTCTATGCAGACCCAGACAGCATCCCGCACCTCGAAACAGCTATGCCACCCACCTGATCCAGCCCAAAATCATCGGGCTTGCTTGTCTTGCGGTACTGCAGTACTGCATGCTGCTTGCTGATGGAGGGGTGCGCACACACGACGTCAGCAACATGGAAGTCTCGGCCAAACAGGTAGTGGTCCATGCTGTGTGCACCAGCAGCAATTTAGCAGCGGCGGCGACGTGGGTGCGCAGAACAACGGCACAAAGTCAGGTAACAGGCACCCCTTCTAAAGGGCTTACAACGCGTCAGGCAAACCATCGTGCAAAGCGTGGTGTCACACCGCTAAGTGCAGGGTAACGGTGCTGCAGCAGCCCACATGTCGCATGCGTCGTCTTTTTTCATCCCCAACCCCCAGACCCCACAAGGGGCATAGCCAATCTGCCTCCTTGTTCGCAGAGAGCGTCGGGCTGCCAGAACTGCAGCTATTCTTGCGTTCTTCCGCAAGCCAAATTGCCGCAGCGCATGCCCTGTCGCACCGGTGGATGTAGAGCGGCTCGTCCTGCATCTTGTTGTCCTTGAATACGTACAGCCGCCACTTCTTCTCGGGCTTGGCGGCGTCGGGGGGTGGCTGGTGCTTGAGCACCACACCTCCAACCTTAGGGAAACAGATGGACAATTACGTCTTGGCAAGTGAGCTAATCCAAGATGACCTTTCAACAGGAATAACTATATGCGAGCGCAGGCAGGGCAAATTCACATAAGGCAAAAAAAACGGGGTGTTGCAGTCGCCATGCTGCGTTCCCATATTCACGCAATCACGGGCAGCGAAATTCGTTTGACCCCATGGGCGCGTGCATGCCCGCACAGCAGGCTCGCTCATGGCATGCAAAACGCCTGGCGTCGAGAAAGGGCAGAGGTGCACCCACCTTGTTTGTCTCCTCAGCCAGTTTCCCAGACAGCCCCAGGTTGGGCTGCTCCTTGGGGGGCGCTGGCGCCTCCCCCTCCTCCGGCGCCGCCTTGTCAGCATCCCAAGGCGGCTCAGGGCCCCGCTCCTCCTCCTCCCCACGCCGGCCCCTGCCGCCCCGCCCTGCTCCAGTCCCTTGGCCTCTACCCTCTTCAGCCCTGCCCCCTCTGCCCCCGCCTTCACCTCTGCCTCTGTCCCTGCCGCCTTCCCTGCCCCTGTCACCATGCCGCTCCCCGTCCCGACCGCCGCTCCTACCTCTGTCCTCGACTCTCCCTCGCTCTGCATCCCTGTCCCTGCCCCCATCCCTCAAGTCATCCCTTCCGCGCCGGTCATCATACCTCCCAACCTCGCCCCGTCCCATATCGCCTGGCCTGCCTCCCGCGCCCTGTCGCTCCCCTGCACCCGGCGAACCCCTCCTGCCCCCAACAGGCGAGCGCTGTCGTGCGAAGCGCTCCCCCTTCTCCTCCTTCACCCTCCCAGGGGATTCTACACGCATCCTCGGTGGCAACGACCCCCTCTCCTCCTTCACACGCCCCGGAGAGTATTCACCCCTGCGCCCTTCGTCGCCGTCCTCTCCCCTTCGCCCCCGGCCCCGGTCCGCATCGCGCCCCCCCTGCCCTCTCCCTCTAACTTCCTCCACCTCCCGCTTGACCCTGTGGCCAGTGCCGAGCTCATCCTCCAGCCCCGTTTCTCTTTTCACCACCGGCCCCGGCCTGCAGTCAGCAGCATTACAGCAGGCATCAAGTAGTTGCCTTGCAGACAAAGACGTGCGCTGACAGCAACCAAGTATGTTGTAGCGGGTTACTGCTCACGCCCACTGCATGCAGCCACATGGGCAGTGCCCGATCACGCCTCGAGGTTAGGCCTAACGTGACAGGTGATCACGGGCATCTTCATCTCACCTGCCAGCAACTTGCTCCTCCTTGGCGCGCCATTCATGCCCCCCTCTGTCTCTGCCTCTGTCCCTGCTCCTATCCCTGTCGCCCCCCCTGTCCTTGTCACCTGCCTTGACCCTGTCCCGGCTCCTGTCACCCTCCCTGTCCCTGTCCCTGCTGCTGTCCCGGAGCCGCTGTCTGTCTCTGGACCTTGACCGAGACCGAGACCGTCCGCCCATGGGACCGGGCCGCTGCAAGTTGTGGCGGCTGTGGCTATGCTGCTGTTCGCTGCGCACTGCTGCTGTATTTGTGTGCCCGGTCGGCAGACGCAGTCAGCAAAGGATACTGCCCCTGCATGACAAAAACGCATGGATGTGGGTGTGGTGGGCTGACACTGCTGCTGGCTGCATGGCTCATCAGCGCTGACCAAGTGCTAGCAACGTTCACCTTTGGCTTGATGAGTGACACGCGTGTTACTCCGCGTCTCGCTGTGTGCGCAGATCACCGCGCTGCACGCAATCGAAGCCACAACGCCCGCGCAGACAATTCCACACTGCTTTTCTGGCCATTTCATGAAACCAACGCTTGCAAAACAAAGCCAGAGCGAACAGCACCAAGCACAATTTTCCAGACGAGAGCACGTATATGGCACGAGGTCAAGGTCCGAGCGTCAGACATTATGAAAACCCCATCACACTACTTGACCTTCCCCGCCTTGGCCTTGGACTGCTGCAGCTTTGCAGCGCTAGCAGCCTTGCCCTGAACCTTGCCTGCAGTGGCAGCAGCTTGGGCATGCCCTGTGATCTTGGCACCCTTGCCATCGCCCAGAGGCTCCGGCTTGCCTGCCGCCCTCACCGCCTTGTCCTGCCGCTTGGCAGCCGGCTGGCCAGGTGCGGGAGCCGGCTTGCTTTCTTTGCCCTTCTGCAGCTCCTTCGCCTGCTGCTGCTTTACCTGCTGCCGCCCTCCCTGCTGCTGCTGCTCCCCGCTTGCTGCTGCCTGCTTGGCAGCCTTCGCTGGCTGGTCAGCAGGCTGCTCTGCGGCACGCTTGCCCTTCTTCCCCTCGCCTCGCTGCTCCTGCTTCTGCCCCTGCTGCATCAGCTCCTTCACATGCGCCCTCTTAGCGCTCTGCGTCTTAGCCCCCTCGCCATCCTGCTCCGCCTCTGCCTTGCTGCCCGCAGCCGCCCGCTCCTGCCCAGCCGCCACCTGCTTCTTCGCCCCCCCTGCCTGCTCCTTGTCCTGCACCCCCTTGCTATCCTCCGCAGCCTTCTCCTTCTTGCCCTTGTTCCTCTTGGGCTTGAACACCTTCCCTGTCCCGGGGTCCTTCCCCTCCGCCTTCAGCGCAGCGCGCTGCCGCTTGCCCAGCCGCTTCTCCGGCTTCTTGTCCTGCCTCTTCCGCTTCTTCGACCCATCCGCCTCCGCCGCCTTGCCGTCTTGTGACTTTCCGCCATCTGCCGCCGCCACGGCTTTGGCGCCGGCTGCAACTAGGCGCTTGAGGCGCTCAAGCCGCTCCAGGTGCGTCTCCGCCTCTTCCTCCTCCTGCACAAAGGATGCAAGGGCGAGCATCAAGGCAAATGTGTGAGTGGTTGCCAAAGCTAGGGGAGTGTGCAAACGTGCATTGCTTTATGCAATCAGGCGTTTGGGGCGCTCAAGTCCTTGTTGACTCTGGCCTGCCTTGATTGGCAACATGGACAGGCCAGCTTCAGCACCGCAGCTGGAAACTCAGTGGCAAGCAGGCATTGATAGCAGCTGTAAGCTGCACGTCATAGTCTGCTTATCTGTTGAAGCTTTGTGGGGCCTCGCTCACCTCCGCTTGGGGTGTTGTGACACTTGCGACACGAATGGCATCAGTGTCCGCTATGCCAAGGCTCTTGAGCTTCTTCCGATGAGGCTGCAGGACATTGACACAGACACATGCAGCGCTCAGTGACGGAATATTCGAGTAGCACTTGTTTCAGAGCAGCCAGCAGATGTATCCTCATGCACAGTGGCCTGGTCTATGCGGCACCCAATCAGCGCGTTGCAAGTAATCAAAGCAGTTCATCAACACCTGCCTGCCACTTACAATGATCACGTGCACGCCCTCACAGGTACCGTCACTGCCAATATTGACGATGCTTGCAAGCAATTGCTGCACTTCATCTGCTCACATCCCCTGCTGCAACTGATGTTGTTCAATTCCACCACCCTTGCCACCCTCACCTTGCTTGCAACATGCTGCAGGTATGTGCTGCGGCTCAGCAGCAGCGACTTGCAGGGCACGCAGCGCAGAGGAATGCCCTGTGCACAACACGCAGGGCAGGGGAAAGGTGTGAGGAACGGAGGGGGCAGACAAGGCAGGAGGAAAAACTGCGTCGACATGCCAGCAACACCCGCAGCATGGACAGACACCCTGTGGGCATTGGGTGCATTGCACTGTCTCGGCAGAAGGGCAAACATTAGATGCAGTGGGGGCAAGCAGGGCAGTGTGGGACTGCAACTGTGTCTGTTACCAAGGCTGCGTACCTTGAACTTGTTGGCCTCTGGGTCGTCGCTGGTCCACACCCTGAAAGGCATGGGTATGGTTCATTTGTGATCAGCGCGGCGCATGAACAGAGCAATGCTGGCTGTTCAAACCCATCGAACAGAAATTTGTTGGACCTTGTGTGATGGAATGAGAGGCAACAGTCTGCTGCCTGGTGATGCTGCCCGGCAGGCTACGCAGGATGCTAGCCAGAGCCACACGCAGTCAGTCACAGTGGTGCTGTGCAGTCCCGTGGGCCGCGCAAAGGTGCGCAGAACCCCCACCCAACTTTCGCCTGCCTGCAATCAGCATCCACGGCCTGCCTACCTGTCAGGCTACCCATAAGTATGCAACCATGCACCCTTGCAGACAACAGCGGCCTGCACCTGCCCTTGCGAGTGCTGAAGGCTGCAAGGACACTGACTGTTCCTGCCTGGCATACTCCTCAGAGAAACACAAATGCACAACAGCACTCACTTGATGACGTCAGCAGCCTGCGCCTGGTCCTCCTCGTCGCTGTCCCTTGCCACGCCATCAGGGCCAGACTCGCTCATCTCCTCGTCCCCTGCAAGCACCACCCAGGATCCTGTTTCACTACCCGAACATAGCTTGGCTTTGGTGTTCAGTCACAGCTGCGCTGTGGTCCCCTTCAGCAGATGGGCCATGCTGGGTCCCTCTGTTGTACCTGCTGCGGGCCGCACCTGATGCATCCTCCTCGCCCTCATCGCTTTCCTCTGCCTCATGCAATTCATCCTCAGGCTCCTCCTGTTGCTGCTGCGGCTGCTCCTCGTCCGACTCGTCGTCTGAGGAGCTGTCGCCGCCGCGGCCGTCCTTGCCCTTCAAGTGCACCCAGTCGCGGCGCTTGAACATGGCGTATGGCGGTGAGGGACGATGGCGGCTGAGTGCGTTACTCACGTTTCATGGCCCCCTTCACACAAGGTTGGGCACTATTTTGGGAGCCTCAGGAGTTGCTATGCAAGTCATTGGTGCCTTTATGCTGAACAGGTCTTCTTTTTCTTAAATAGGCAGAACATCAAGTGTCAGCTGATTGCAAAGTTGCCAGGACTTTCTGACACACCACCCAGTCGACCGCGTTGCATATCGCGCACTCCTGCCACATGCAACCTCTCAAGTGCCCCACCGCAAGTCGAATGCACACGCGGGGAGGGCAGCTCGCTCGGAATGCAGCACCATCGCCATGCTGGCAGCACCATCGCAGGAAAGCAGGCTGCGTCGTCGTGTGCTCCTCCCGCAAAGAGCCCGTGCACTCGACCGTCGCAGCGCAAGAGGTGAGGGGGAAGGATTGGTCCATGCTGTTCAGCACCCTCACATCTGTGTGCCAAGTAAGTGCATGAACGTTTTTGTGACGTTGCAGGTGATTGGGCTCATCATGCAGATGGACCTGGATGTGCAGCTGCAGCGCTGCCTCAACACTGAGGCCTATAGCCGGGCCAAGGACGTGCGGGCGCGCAGGAGCAAGGTGTGTGATCAGGGGGAGATGAGGGGTGCATGGCAGTGGTAGCAATACTGAGAGCGGCCTGCCTGCAGCCTGCTTGCAGCACCGCCTCAACAACGAGACGTGCAGCAGGGAAAAGTCGCCTTAGGCAGCTGATGCAGAGGAGCTAAGGGTCACCGGCGATCTACTTTGCATGTGACACAGACTACTGCCCGGCCCTCCTTTGTGGCAACCCTGCTCAGATCGACGAAGAGATCAAGGGCATCACTGAGCGCAAGGCCGCGCGGCTGCGAGGTGGAGGTTCCGCCCCAGCAGCTTCATCTTCTGGCCTGACGGTTGCTGACCTGGCATCAGAGGGACTAAGGCTGAGGACCGAGATGCAGCGGGCAGTGGAGGAGGAGAGGTGTGCATGCAGCTGAGGCTGGGCGCTGAGGGAACTGCAAACAGGTGTTAGGCATGCAGGCTGAGGGCGGAGATGCAGCGAGCAGTGCTTGCACATGGCTGCAGCTGCAACGTGCTGTCCAGGTTTTCTATCCAACTTGTTCCATTGCAACTGCATGCAGGTACAAAGACGCCACCACCTTCAGAGATCTGCTGGCTGACTTGGAGCAGGAGAGCAAGCGGCTGAGTGCGCTGTCGGCTGAGTGGTCCTTCAAGGCGCAGCCGCAGCTCAGACTGGGGCAGCGGGTGCTGCACCGGAGTCAGGGCTACAGGTGAGCTTAGGGCTGCAATGGGTGGGAGAGCGGGGGTCAGGCTGGGACAGCAAGTCAGCGGCTTGCGGGTGGGGTGGCTGAAAGAGAGGCGCTCGCCTTGGTCCAGCGGGTTTGCCCGGGGGCGGGGCGGGGAAGCGAGGAGGCAAGTCTGGCATAACTCATGTCAGCGATGACATGGTTATTGTGCCACAATGTTGACCGATGAGGGTTGATTTGTGCGTGAATGCTTTTCTCAAGCTGCTGCACACGCCTTGCCCTTGCCCCTGCAGGGCTGTGATCGTGGGCTGGGACATCGGGTGTTGCGAGACTGACGCGTGGCTTGAGGCAACACAGACGCCCGAGGACAAGCTCAACAGCATTTTCTACCTGGTGAGCCTGCCATCTTCGTGACCGATGTCGCGCAGCCCGGCCAGAGATGTGGAGATGGGACTGAGAGAGGATAAGGGAATGCATGAAGGGGGAGGAGTGTGTACGTATCGATCTACACTTCATCACTGAGCCCGCACAGCAGGTTATTCAAAAATAGAAACGTTCACGATCGGAGTGTGTATGTGCCTACACCAGCAAGGTTGGCCTTTGCACGTGAGGCACTGATCCTCCAGCGACTTACCCCCTTGACGCTGCTCCCGCCCTCGCAGTTGCTAGTGGACATGCGCGACTGGCCGCCAACGCCGGCAGGGCTGCCGCCCCTGGCGTATGCGTGCGAGGCCGACCTGCTGTCACCCGAGCTGGAGCCCAAGGGGCTGTCCTGGGTGCAGGTGCACGGGGAGGAGCCGCTGCAGCATCCGTTCACAGAGATGCTGTTCCTGGGGCAGGATGGGCGGGGTGACTACCTGCCTTGCAGGTGAGGGCAGGTGGTGGGCTTGGGGCGACTCCTGGGGGCAGCGGTAAAAAGGTTAAGGTTAAGGTGAAGATGGGATGGTGTGCATAGAGCATGCAGCACCTGGATGGCAACCCTGATGGGTGACACGGCTGTTTTACTGCACCTGTGCAGCCCCTGCTGCCTACTGACGCAATGCAGGTACCTGCGCAACAAGTACAACGTGCAGAGGCGAGATGTGTTCAGGCCTGGACAGGAGCCGGACGCAGCGCCGGAGAGCTAAGAGGGGCCAGCAGCTGCCCTGTCACACGTGACATGTGCATGAGCTGTTGGCTTGCGCCCTAGGGCTTATGGCTGGTGTCCTGCAGGATGATGCCGCCGTCGGTTGGGACTGGCGCCGCTAGCGCAGGAGGCCGCCTGTGAGCTGCAGTTGCTTGCCTCCCTTGGTATACGGCTGACTGTGCGCGCCCGCGCGGGCAATCGATTTGGTGCATGCAGCAGATGGTGCGCCCACCGCTGTTCGGTGCCTGACGCATCGGCAGGCAGTAACTGTAAGTCTAAGACGCTCCATGGTGGGCAGCGAACTCCAGCGAAAACCCCAGGTGTG
The DNA here is from genome assembly GCA_039880955.1 of Chlamydomonas urium. NCBI lineage: Eukaryota > Viridiplantae > Chlorophyta > Chlorophyceae > Chlamydomonadales > Chlamydomonadaceae > Chlamydomonas > Chlamydomonas urium. The sequence continues at coordinate 29,425 of JAWZTI010000150.1, read as the reverse complement.
CATTACGCCCCACACCCTTCCCACCCACTCGTACCACCTTCGCCTGTTCCCGGCGCGCGCCTGCTAGCAGCAATCGCCGACCGGGGGCACCAGCACTGCTGCAGCTCCATGCACAGCCCGTCCTGGGCGTTCAACCCCTAGAGCGAGTGTCGACGTCTAAAGCAGCAGCAACCATGTCGATGCTGTCGAAAGTAAAGAAGTAAGGGCATCGTGTGCGCCTGTGAGCTGCAGTGGACGGGAGTGGGCAATGGGGACCTTCACGTTGCGCCCCCCGCCCCCTCTGGTGCGTGCATGCAGGCTGTTCAGCGGTGCCAAGGTCGACAAAGGTAAGGGTATTTCTAAGTCGCGCAAAGTTTCCTGCATGCGCATCGCAACCCCTCTTCGCAGCCCGACTGGAGCTTGTTGTGCGTCTCGACACCCGAACGCCCTGCATGCGTGCGCGCAGGTGCTTCCGACGATGGCGGCAGCTGCAATTCGGGCTCTCAGGAATTGCCCAGCCAGGTCAAGGGCCCGAGCAAGTTGGGCACCCCCAGGAGCGAAGGGACTTCGCCACTGACGCCCAGCAGCGCAACAGACATGGCCGTGCCCTCAGTTGCGCCCTCGGGCAAGTCCTTCTCCTCGAATCCCGCGCCGTTCCTGTCGCCAGCAAAGAGGGCAGCTCTGATGTCCATGCAGGCACATACCTCGACCGAGTCGCTTGGAGTCAAGAGCCCAGCCCGCAACGACATTGTGCTGCCAGCGGTGCAGATTGTGTCACATGCAGTGCCGAACAGCCCCGTGCAAATGTCCGTGCCCAGTAACCTGGTGCAGCTGCAAGCCACACCGCGAAGAGACAGCCCCATGGGCTCAGCTCGACGCAAGTCCACCCCCGCTGAGCTGGACATGGCACTATGCACAGCAGAGGGCAAGTCAGCCATCCAGCAGCTGCTCACAAAACAGCCGGGCAAGAAGCCAATGGCGTTCGCGCAGTACTTCGGGACCAGCATCAGCAGCACAGCGACGCCAGGGATGCCGTTGCCTGCCGAGGCGCCGCGGGCACCCCTAGCTCAGCGCCTGGCGAAGCAGACAGTGCCGGAGGACGACGTTGTCGACGGCGGCGATGACATGTCGACGGCGGCGGCGGCGCTGGCGGGGGCGGCGCCGCTGGCGGGCTCCAAGCCACCTACCCCTACCAGGGCGGCGCAGCGCGCACACGCAGCTGAATTAGCAACAGTAGCGGCAGCCCGCGCCCCCAGCCCTAAGCCCGCCCTTCACTCGGAAGACAGCGAGCCCGCACTGGCGTCGGTGCCCGTGCCGCCACCCCGGGGCGCCCCGGCAAAGGTGAAGTACGTACCGCAAGACGAGGGCCGCATGGCACCGCCTGCGCCCCGCACCAAGCTGCTGTCCCTCAGCCCTCACCTGCCAGCCATCATGATGCGCAAGAACTGGTCGCTGTCAGACTACAGCGTCGTGCGCAAGATGTACACGGGCTACGCCTCGACGGTGTACCAGGTGGGTTGGCCACTTGGTGAAGGGTGTCTGGCTTGGAGAATATTCTCTGGCGTTGTGGCTGAGCTACGTCAGTGCAGTTGCAATACGTTGTATAGCTGTTTGCTGAATCATAGCTGTTTGTTGGATCGAAGGGATAGGCAGAGCGAATTGTGGTTTGTTGAAGCACCTGCAGTGTGTGACTTCCAGCGCTGCCGCGATGCGCTCCTTCCCACCCAGAACACTTTCACACATTTCTGCACTCATGAATACAAACAATGCACAGGCGACATGCAAGAAGAGCCTGGAGCAGGTTGCGCTCAAGGTGTACCACATGGAGAATCTGTGTGAGCTGAACCACTACCAGGTGTACAGAGAAATCACGGTGCACTCCACGCTGCAGCACCAGAACATCATCCACCTGCTGGCGTCCTTCCAGGTGTGCAAAGGCGGCTTGAAAGGGTTGGGTTGGTGTAGCTGGGTGCACTCGACGCTGCAGCACCAGAACATCATCCACCTGCTGGCGTCCTTCCAGGTGTGCAAAGGCGGCTTGAAAGGGTTGGGTTGGTGTAGCTGGGTGCATTCAACGTTGCAGCACCAGAACATCATCCACCTGCTGGCGTCCTTCCAGGTCTGTGCGCGATGCGTTAGATGTTGCTAGGGGCGTCACGGGTCAGCAGGGACAGGGGGTAGGGGTGTGGCTGGGAGGGCGGTGCAGAAGCATGTGAAGCGTTAGCATAATGGTTGCACATTCTGCAAGAACCCAGCATTGGCTGGTAGTCTTAGGTTGGAATGGGCATGATGAAAGGGTGGCGGCCTACCACCTGTCTGTTTTGTCGGAAATTAGATGAGCAGTGCCAATGTGCACCTGCGCCTGCCCTCTCTTGTCCTCTCGCTTCCTGTCTGGCAGGAAGGCATGGACGTAGTGCTGGTGCAGGAGTACGCAGAGGGCGGCGACCTGTACCGCCTGCTGCACCGCAACGGCGGGCGCCTGTCGGAGCGCCAGGCTGTTGAGATGGTGCTGCACCCCTTCCTACTGGCGCTGCACTACCTGCACACGCGGGGCATCATGCACAGAGACGTCAAGGTGTGCCAAGAAGGATGCGTGGACAGGCTGGGTGTGGAGGCAGGGAGCGAGGGCAGGGGGGGGGAGTGTTGCACCTCTTTTCGCAAGGGCACGGGGGTTGGATTGAGAGGGCCAGGCATGGAGCAGGGCGGGGGCACCTCAACTCAGCAATGGTGGTGCGGCCAGCTTGTCCTCCCTCAGCTGCTGACACCCTTTGCTGCCTCACCTTGTCCGCTCCCCACTGCAGCCTGAGAACGTGTTGTTCACAGAACACAGAGTCCTGAAGCTGGCAGACTTTGGTCTGGCCATTGACTTGAACGAGGAGCGCGCTGTGACTCGTGCAGGCACCCTGGATTACATGGTGGGTGGGTTGGACGGGCGCGTAGCGGTTTGGCAGACAGCTGTCACGTATTGCGTGCAATGCGACAGCGAGGGCGGGAAGTGGCTGAGCGCTGACATGCTCGGCCTTTGGTAGTTCTTGTGCAGGTTCATAAGCACAAGACCATAAGTTTGCCATTTATCACATATGCTGCGCCCATCATAACCTTTGATTGAAAGCGTGCACGCTCCATTGACCGGTAATGTAGGCACCCGAGGTGCTGCGGTGTCCCCCCAAGAACCTGCCGCAAGAGAACAAGAACAACGCCTACCTGCACTACAACAACAGCGTGGATGCTTGGGCGGTGGGCGTGTTTGCCTATGAGCTGGTGGTGGGCTTCCCGCCCTTTGCAGGTGCGGACGGGTGTGGGGGGTGCACGCACAGCAGGGGCTAACGCAGCAGCAGGCACAGCCTCAACCTCTAAGTTCACTTTGCATGTAGGTTGAGATGAGTGGTCATCGCTCTTCTGCTTGACGCAATCGTGCATCCTGACAGCACTGGCTCACTCAACACCTTTTTGCTCTACTGCTGCCATCTACTCCCTTCCAGGCGAGAACCAGCTTGACTCGGTAGACAAGATCATGAACTCAACGCCTGAGTTTCCTGAGAAGATGACAGAGCTGGCAAAGTCGTTCATCTGCCAGGTGTGGGAGAGGTTGGCTCTGCAATAGGTGTATCAGCAAAAGTACAGCGTCAGGTGCTGAACTGTCAGCTCCCGCAACTGGCACATGGCTGATCTGTGCCCAGACTGATCGGTTTGTTTTGAAGCTGGACCAACATTGAATGTGGGGTATTCCGGGCGCAGCTCCTTGACTGCGTTCTTCCTCGCTGCTACTGACCCCTCCTGCTCACCCTTCCCGCTTACACCTCCAGCTTTCCCCTTTTTTCTCACCCCTCCTGCTTATCCTTCCTGCTCATCCTTCCTGCGTACGCACTCTGCCTACCCCTCCTGCCTGCACCACTATCACAGGCGCTGAAGAAGCACCCGGGCGACCGGCCGACGGTGATCGAGATGCTGCACCACCCGTGGATCCGCTCCTACCAGCGCCGAACCTCCATGCTGCACATGCCCGTGCCCCGCACGCGGCGCGGCTCCAGCGTCACTTACGTCGAGCCCAGCAAGCTCGCGCCTCTGCCGGCCCCCC
>JAWZTI010000150.1:8111-25331 GCA_039880955.1 Chlamydomonas urium | reverse complement strand
CCCCTCAACCCGGCTCCCCGGGGCCCAAGGCAGCGGCGCAACCAGCGGCGGCGGTGGCGGCGGCGCCGACGTTGGGGCCGTTGAGGACGTTGCCTGCGACATCGCCGTCCAGTAGGTCGCTGAAGCCGCTGCCTGCGGCGGCGCCGTCGAGCGGGTCGCTGAGGACGGTGCCGTCAACGACGTCGGTGGCAAGCTCCCAGGCGCCGCTCTTTGACGGCAACCCTGAGGACATGACGCCGGAGCAGATTGAGGTGGGTGAAAGTTTTCTTCAAGGCGGTGGAGGTGGCTCAGTGATAGAAGGGTCGGACCACTCAGGCACTGCCGTTTCATGGCAGCATGGCAGCATGGCAGATTCAGGTGCTCAGAATTGGGGACGGGTGGGAAATGCATTTAGCCAGGCAGGAGGGACAGGGCTCACAGGCGCCCCTGGTGAACTGCAAGCTGAGTGAAGCACGTGTCAAAAGGGCACGAAGGGGAAGGGGAGGTGCTTCCGGCAAAGCTTAGGCGTGAGCACGCCCTTGCCCAACCTGCAGGACGCGTCTGACACGCTCCTCCGTGACTCCTGCGCTGCCCTGTCCCTTGCAGGAGATGATCCGCAAGCTCATGCTGGCCAAGCAGGCAGCCATCGACCGCAACTCAGGAGGCAGGGGCTCGGCGCGATCCAGCGGGCACGCAGCAGCAGTGCCCGGCAGCTAGTCAAGCGTGCACTTGGCAACGAACGGCTTGAGCATGTGCCCACAATCGTGGCTGCGGCTGGAGTTGGATGCATGTGCGACACCTGAGAGCTGCGGCTGGCACATGCAGGACTAAGGGCATTGCAAGCAGTCAACCAGCCAGCGGTTTCACAGCCGCCAGCCTGGCGATCCGTTGTGGCCTGGCTATATCTGCAGCGACAGCTTCCACAGGTGTGAAGTGTGAACCTGCAAGCAAGCCTTGCTGAGGCATCGGCATAATGGCACCGCCATCACTGCAGCTTGAGCTTTGCTACTCAATGCAGCACAGGCAAAGAGTGCAAGCACTCAGATGTGCCCTGGTCACTCACCCTGTACAGCATTCTTGGCGCATGCACTCCAAACCAGGACTGTGTTTCGAATCAATCGTCCGCCTGACCCTGAGGCAGCAGCAGCGGCACCCAGCTACCAAGGCGCTGCAGCAGCATGGCAGTCACATTGGGTAGCTTGGTCTGCAGGGCTCGTTCCAAAGCATGCCTTGAGCTTCGGTAACTTGGCATACAAGGCGGTCTGAGGCTATCAGCGCATATATTCAGCACGAGGTGGCAAAGGCCATGAGTAGGTGCCGAGCCGCGGCCTCCGCTCCATGGTTCTGACAGCGTCCACACTTGGTCCACACATCCTGTTCACCCATTCATACCCCCAGCCTGTGCAGTGGCGCCCACATGCACACCAACACCATCTTCCCTGCCTTACAACGTCTCTTCTCTGGTGGGCCTTGCCGCGTGTATGGGGTTGGGAGGGGATCACAACATCTAGCTGACCGGCTGCGCAGCCCAGTAACAACAAAGGGGCCTTCTGCTTCTGCGTTATCTAGGGTGGCACACTTCTGCCTTGGGTGTGGAAGAGCATCATTAACAAGGCAATTTGTGGGCCTTGGGATACTGTTGCGCTTGGTTGTGGAAAGGCATAATTTGCAAGGCAGTCTGTGGGCCTTGGTTTGCTGGTTGAACAGTCATTCCGGCAAGTCGTTGGCCTCCACAAGTGCGGGGTACAAGGTGGTGCATACACAGGCCCCAGACGTGTCAAGGGTGGTCCCTCACACGACTGACTGGGGGCTGGCTTGACACCAACTTCTGCTCAGCACTCTGCAATCAATCTGAGCCAATGCGACGCAGTGTAGTAGGTATCGTAAACTTCCCGCTGTAGTACGTGATGTGTGGGAGCAAAGAGGTGTGGGCGCACGGCGCGATGCTCTGCACACGGGCTGAGTGTGGAGCATGTGTCCCTCCAGGGGTCCCATGCGCCAGAAACGCATCTCACTGAATAAAGGTGTGCGATGAAGTCCAATGGCACCGCAGGCAAGTGGCTGTGCGTTGTAGCAGCTGGCCTGCGTTACAGGGGTGCATGGGTGCATCAAATTGACTCGGCGTCATGCAGCATGGTGGCATTGGCGCTCATCTGCTGGACAGGTCCTCACACTTTGCCCTTACCAGGGCCACAACAATCATTGCACAGTGCTTTTCCGTTATTCGCGCAATGCATATCTATACCCCACTTTGCATCGATGCGTTAGGCACGCACCTGCACCGCGCGCGTGTCATAATTGCAGTTGGCTGTCTTGACACAGTACAGGCTTTGTTTTTGCCGTCGCTTGCTCGGTGCAGCAGTTGGTGTTTGTGTGGGATACAATGGTGCAGGGACGTGTTGACCCTGCTCCAGCTACAAGTCTGCTGAGAGAGCTTCGGAGCCCCTGTTTGTGGGTGGACACTAGCACTTTGCGGCGTCAGGCCATTAGTGGCCTGCATATGGCCCTTTCCGTTTCTGGCTAATCTGCATTTACCCTCCATATGATGCAATATATGCATGCTTGCTTCGCACATACTAGATTGGAAGGACCCTCCCACGACACTGCCCACCACGTGCCGCCTTTTTTTCTACCATCCTGAGTTTAAAAACTGCCGATGCACCCACGTACCCACAGCACAGCACCAGCAGCCCACTCCATCAAAGCCTGTCTTGACTACAGCATCAACAGGGTGCCTTGCATGCCAGCTTGTTTGGGGGGAGAAAACTCACCCACACCCACATCTGGGCGGCTCCGAGACGACCTCCATCCCGCTTGCGCCAATTGCCTGTAGAGCAGTGTTCTTAGCACCGTGACCTTCAATCGCTTCACCACCTACCTGAAATTGACGTGCAGGCTGCTTGCTAGCGCCACAAGCCGCCAAGCCGGCCAACCACCCCGCTCTCGCAACAGCCGCAGCAGCGCGAGAAGCAACATGGAGTCCTTTCACAGCGTCGTTGTCATCGGCGCAGGACCCGCGGGGTTGTACGCAGCGCAGCTGCTGCGCTCCAAGTTCCCAGACGTGCTGGTAGTGGAGGCTCAGGACCGCATTGGTGGCAGGATTAAGCAGGTGCTGCATGGGCTGCAAGGTTGAGGCGCATGGCACAGGCACACCATGGCCGGCCTGCTGTGATCTGTAGGCTCAATTGGTGTTCAGGGCAGCTGGGTCTTGCGCCCTTGCCAACGCGGCAAGTGAGTGCAGGCCACTGAGGCCATTGCATGCACGTCATAGTTGCTGCTCCCTCTCTTCCACGCTGTCATATGGCGGCCTGCATTGCAATGCCTCATCGGCAAACACGCCCGCCCATCAGGCCTGCGGCATGACTTCCCTGCTGCCAACCTTTGCCTGCTCACGCGCTGTCACAGGCGCTGTCACAGCCCGCCACTCTCTCCCATAATACTGCTTCTGCCCGCACCTTGTGCTGCGTCTTGAACACCCTCCCTTCGCCCCTGTGGAACTCAACCCACTCCCTTTCCCCTGTTGGTTCGCACCAGGTCCACGGCCTGACCCCCTGGCCAGTTCAGGCAGGCCCAGAGTTCGTCCACGGCAGCAAGTCCATCCTGGTTGACATCATGCGCCAGGCTGGTTTTCAGTTTGAGGAAAAGGACTGGCCTGACTGGTGGTTCTTTGGGCGCGAGGGCAGGCTGGTCAAAGACGATGGTTCAGACCCAGAAGTGGAGAAGGTGAGCGCGAGGTACCCTATCTAGTGGTTGCAGTGTCGTTGCAGCTGCAGAGAGGCATGGGACTGCTGCAGACAGAGGAGAGGACAGCGAACAGAAATGGAAGTGGGAAGGCAAGCTGGTTGCAGCTGGTATCTGAATCAATGCTAGGAAGCACACACTTCTCCTGAAAGCACTAAGCTAATGTTTGATGAATGACAGCGGCTTTGTGCATCCTCTTGAAAACTTGCCTGCCGGGCTCTGTTGTGCTCCGCTGCAGGTGCACGACCTATTTGGCGACTGCGGCGAGCTGCCGCACCCCCCACCTGGCAAGGACATCAACGCGCTTGAGTGGTTGAAGCAGCAGGTGAGGAACGGGCTTTTGTGTAGCCCTGTAAGAGCGTGTGCTTCGATTGTCAATCGAGAGCATAGGCCCAGGATAGCCCTGTTGGAGCGCTTGTGTCATGGCAGAAATGGGGTCAGCCACATCACAGCTGCTTTGCCTGCCTCCCATGAACCTTTCGTGACCTTGGCTGACTGCTGTTCCCCCTGCCTTGTGAATGGAAACGCAGGGAGCATCTGACAAGATGATAGCGGTGGCGGACGCGTGCTATGCGAACGACTTTGCATGCTCCTTGTCACAGCTGGGTCTCACGGAGATGGTGGAGGAGAACAGGAGGTGAGCAACCGGCTCGCACACCTGGTTCACAAAGGCAGGTGCTGCAAAGGGCCATTGCCATAGGCAAGACGCATCTTCACAGTCTCTCCCACCGGCTCCACCTTCTGCGCAGCTAGCTTCACAGTGCTGATGCGTTGCCGCCTCGCCAACACTGACTCGCCTGCATCCTCACTCCCCCAACAGGTGGGACTCGGGAGAGACGTACCTGACGGCAGACCGCTGCATGAGCCACCTGGTGGCGGCGCTGGCGCGCGGCCTGTCCATCCGCACCGCATGCCCCGTGCAGCGCATCGAATACGGCGCGTCTTCCGCGTCCGGTGCAGTGCTGCACTGCGAGGGCGGACGCCGCATCCGGTGCGACAAGGTGGTTATCGCTGTGCCGCTGCGCATCCTGCAGGTGAGTTTCAGGGGACAACAGACGAGGGGCTAGACAGCCACGCTGCGTGATTGCACACAGCAAAGGGCGTGGGGTTTGAGGCCTTGCTGTACGTAGACGGCAAAGTGGGTGGGGCCGAGACGGCAGCAGGCTGACTGGCTACATCCCCGTCTTGCCACCAATGCTCGTCTCATGTCCTTAGCCGGGTGTCCCCCTTCAAATACCCTCGACAGGACGGCGTGATTGCCTTCAACCCGCCCCTTCCTGAGCCCAAGGCAGGCGCAATTAGCCGAGTGAGGATGGGCAATGTCGTCAAGATCTTCCTCACGTTCAAACGCCAATTCTGGCCAAAAGACATGTGAGTAGGCAGGCGACTCTTGGAATCAGCTTCATGCAACCTGTTAACAACCTGCGTCATGGCTGCACAAACATCTCACGACTTTGCTGTCCTTCCATTCTCATCCCATCAACACAACAGGTATGATGTGGTGTGCACAGACAGCTTCGTACCCGAATTCTGGATGCTGAAGTACCCAGAGACAGCACCCGGCCAGGTAGGAAACGGCCAGAAGGACAGAGCCTTGGCAGCTGGGACAGGCAGGAAGGTTGCAGGCAGCTGGGTAGGGCCTGGAGGGTAGGGCTGCCGTGCTGATGATCAAGTGTGATGAAGTGTGGCTCGCATCTTCCTTGCAGCCAGCAGCGCTCCAAACCCTCTGACACTCAATGCTCGCACCTTAGGGCTACCCCAACTTCATCACGGGCTTTATTGCCGGGGAGCGCGCCGACGTGGTGTCCAAGATGCCCGAGCAACGCGCTGTGACTGCCTTTTTGCAACAGCTGGATGCCATCTTTGGCACACCGTCGGATCCAACGCCTGCAACGTCATCGCTTGCCCTCTCCCAGGTGAGCCACAAGAGCAGGAACCGCAAGTTGCAGGGGCAGGCTCCAGGGCTGCAGGACGACTATATTGCTTAAAGGCGCATTGATTTTGCTTGCTGGGCTGCACTCAAGCTACCCAATGAACTCACAGCATCAGCTCACTGCTGTTCACCTTAACAATGCACTCTTGCACCGGTAACACCCGCACACGCCTTGCTGCTGGCACAGGTTTGCGACTGGTCCAAGGAGCACTACGTGCGTGGCGCCTACACCTACCCGTCGTATGGCGCCCGCCTCGGGGACAGGGACCTCCTGGCAGCCCCTGTCAACAACACCCTGTTCTGGGCAGGTGAGGAGACCTGCGATGACGGGCTGTCTCTGCCATAGGTGATGGTCTGCTGGCAGTATTAGGAGCGCCTATCGATGGCACACTTGGTACGGGCCGATGAGGGTCCCAGCAGCTGTTGGTGTGCACTTCATGGTCCAAGCTACCTACGATGGCTAAAAAAGCAGCCCCTCTCACCTTGATCTCAAAGTTAACCTTTTCTCCCTGCACAAACACTATGTGCAGGTGAGGCGACAAGCCAGTCGATGAACCCCTGCATTCAGGGTGCGCTGGAGACGGGGCAACGTGCGGCAGCCCAGGTCCTGGCTTGCATGCAGCCACAGCCACTGAGCAGATTGTAAAGGTTTGCTTGCAGTCCAACCCTTTGGACATGCCACACCCAAATTTCGTCCAGCCACTTGGCCTGCTGACCATACACCTATGCATATTTGACATATCAAGCAGCGTGACTTGTCTCCCTGATTTGTCGTGCACTGAAGGAATATTTCACTGTGGTTTGCCAAGGCATGCTCTCGGATGTCAGCATCACTGTATCCCAGCTGCTTACAGGAGCAAGCGTATTTTGGAAAAGTTCACCTCACCCGCCTCATGCATGCTTCGCGAGCTGCGGAGTTAAGTAAGAACCATTTCGTCCGATCAAGATCAGACCTTGCAGAATCACGAGCCAGTCGGTTGAGGCCACCCAACCATGTGGGCCAGGACAATGAGTATAGTAATGACACATTACGTGATATAGCCATGACCTGCTACCTCACCAGGGCGACAGTGCCCACATCTGCTTTCTGAGCTAGACCTAGCCCTTGTGGCTGCTGCTGGTGCCGCTGCAGCGTTGCTTGGCTGCTTAATACTGGGTGTGCTTCCACTTGAGCAGCTTCTGCACAGCGTGCATCATCAGCAAGCAGGATGTGCTGCGTCAGCGGCCGCCTCCCAATATGTCAAGAACTGCGACACAATTCCCACTGCAACCCCAGACCCGGAGGCACGCAACTGCAGGGCCCCTCACCTCAACGTCCTCGCTGTTGACATCATACTTCTTGATGATGGACTTGAGCTCTGACAGCTCAGCTGCCCGCACACCAGCAGCTGCATGCTCGTCCATGGCGTTTGCTTGTGACTTCACCTTGCTGTACAGCTTGGCCAGGACCCTCTCGTCTTCCTTGGTGAAGTACTGGTTCTCCCTGGCCTGTGTGAACGCACATGCAAGGAATCGGGCAAATCGGGTCTCGGGATGGTGCGCGACCAAGCACCGTTGTCAGCAACCAGAGCGCTCCAGCTCACGCTTTCCGCCTCCTTGAAGCCCTTCAGGCTCTCGACAGCCATCCCGCGCGTGCAGGACGTGAGCATGCAGGTCGCAGGATACCCGAGCTTGGTTGCAGCGACGCGCAGCATGTTGTCGACGCTTGCGATGAAAAGTTTTGTGTTCAGGAACCGTAGATTGCTCTTCGACTGTGCGAAATTGGTACTCTTTGCTGCGATGAACTCTTCAAGTATGAAACATCACAGGTGTGGGCCGCAACATGCGCTGCGCTGCGCCAGCGCCATTTCTAGCCCACCCACTCGCTGTGCCCATTGCAACGCAACAATCTGACACAATCATGCAGGCTCTACGCACGTCCACATCAACCGCTCGCCGCGGCACTGCCCTGGGCAGGGCATCGGTGTGTCTGCACGCCCTGTCGCAGGTTCCGATGCAGCCACTGCTGCCAGCAAAAGCCATTACAGCCGACAAGCACGTGTGAAGGTATCCGAAGCGCTGAAAAGGAGGACTTGCTTGCCGCAGGCATGCCGTCGCCCGCTGGTCGTGCGTGCCACCATCGCTGAGGGCGTCAAGATGAACATCGCCAACGACGTGACCGAGCTGATTGGTAGGAGGGGAACTCCCGCTGCTTGGGTCAGTAGTCCCTTGGTGTGAGAGTGAGAGCTGCATGCACGCAACATATTCGCCCATGCAGGCAGGACGCCCATGGTGTACCTGACACGCGTGACTGAGGGCGCAGTGGGCAAGGTGGCGGCCAAGTGCGAGATCATGGAGCCTTGCTGCAGTGTCAAGGACAGGTCCGCGCTGATTGGGGAAGATTGGTCGTGGGTTGTGCGCCGTCATGCAGGCCTTCACACGCCTTGTCCTAGAGGGGCTCAAGTGCTGTGATGTCTTGCGATTTCTGTGTGTTGTGCATAGCTGGCATGCTTGTCACATACAAAAATCCCTGCATTGATAGCATCCAGGGAGCTGAGCCCCTCTCCTCCTTGCTGTGGTGTGGGTGCAGGATTGGCTATGCCATGATTGACGACGCTGAGAAGGCTGGCAAGATTACGCCTGGCAAGGTAAGCAGGTGGCGGCGGTGGCGGTGCCATAGAGTAGTCCGAGCTTGGGGCAACAGTCCTAATGGTGAAACCTGTGTCACATCACGGCAATAGCAGTTTCGGCTGCTTCAAGAGACAGACTGTCTCCTGCCTACTACACATTTACCCTCTACCCTGCCTCTACCTTGTGTTCCCTTCCCAGACCACTCTGATTGAGCCCACCTCGGGCAACACAGGCATTGGTCTGGCCTTCATTGCTGCCGCCAAGGGCTACCGCCTGGTGCTGACCATGCCCGCATCCATGTCCCTAGAGCGAAGAGTGCTGCTCAGGTGAGCAGAATTGAGGCTTCATGGTCATCAGTTCGCGGTTGTGTCTTGGGCGCTTGCTCAGGTCGTCATGCTCAAAAGCAAGGTTTCAAAGACACATAACCTGTCATGTTGGGCTGCCTTCCTTCCTGTAGACCACCCACCTTGTGTGCTTACATTACCGCACTGCGCTCAACCTGCACCTAACCCCGCCGCCACACAGGGCCTTCGGTGCTGAGTTGGTGCTTACGGACCCTGCCAAGGGCATGAAGGGTGCGGTGGAGAAGGCGGAGCAGCTGTGCAACTCCACCCCCAACGCCTTCATCCTGCAGCAGTTCCAGAACCCAGCCAACCCTGCTGTGAGTGTGGGCATTGTGGTCTGGGAGAGCAGCCACAGGCAAGGCGTCACTGTTCTGTCCAGGCAGCGGAGCAGCTGCGCAGCACCTCACTGCTGGCATCGCATTGGAAATATGTGCATTGCATGAGGTCAGGACCCTTGGTGGTTGGGTTTCAAGGTGAATGGGCCTGATACAACAAACTCAGGGGGGAACATGTTGGCTGAGTTGCTGGCACGGGACATCACAAGTATCATGTGGCTGCAATGGTCCCCTTCTGGCCCGACTCGGGCACTTTCACAACATCTTGGCGCTTGCGACACAAAATCTGAGTTGTCTATGTCTTGATCCAGGTGCACTACCGCACCACTGGCCCCGAGATCTGGGAAGCCACTGGTGGCAAGATTGACATCCTGGTTAGCGGCGTGGGCACCGGCGGCACCATCACCGGCTGTGGTCGCTACCTCAAGGAGCAGAACCCCAACATCAAGGTGCAGCTGGGGTATTCGCTGATGAGTATGCCAGTGTTGAGTGCGGCAGGCGTCGGCGTTTACACTAACCGCCATTCTGACACCAGGGCGTGTTGGCGTGCAAGGGCGGCATAGCCTGGATGCCAACGGTCATTTGCTGCAACCCACCTTCCTTGAGCACTCTTTGTTGCAACCATGCGCAATTGGATGCCGAGCCCGCCCACTCCCCAGTGCTGCCTGGCGCCTTAATAAAAGGGTCTGTCCTTGCTGCAACCTGCTTTGCCACCCAACCTCCCTTGCTCCCGCTGTGCAGCTTGTGGCTGTGGAGCCTGCCGAGTCCCCCGTCCTGTCTGGTGGCAAGCCTGGCCCCCACAAGATTCAGGGCATCGGCGCTGGTTTCATCCCTGGCGTGCTGGACACCAAGATGATTGACGAGATTGTCAAGGTGTGTTGTCTGACATTCCGTGTAGGACTTGGTTGTGAGAGTTGTGGAGAAGTACTTCTCGAATCATCTCCTCAGACCATTCCCTTCAAGCTGTTTCTTACATGCCGTGCTCCCTTTTCCTACAGATCTCGAGCGATGACGCCATCACCTGGGCGCGGCGCCTGGCAACCGATGAGGGCCTGATGGTGGGCATCTCCTCGGGTGCCGCCGCCTATGCAGCAGTGCAGCTGGCGCAGCGTCCTGAGAACAAGGACAAGCTGATTGTTGTGGTGCTGCCCAGCTTTGGGGAGCGCTACCTGTCCAGGTGAGCAGGAGTGACATCGCTGTGGGGTCTAGTGGCAAACGGCAAGGGCGAGGTTGCAGAGGTGTGAGATGACAAACAGGATGGTTACAATGGTGCTGCACGAGTTTGTAGCGCACTGTATCTTTGTCAGTTCTAGGAAGCACAACTCATGATACAGCATGGGCTGCAGAGACGCTGAAACAGAGGCAAGGTGAAGGTCCAAATGGTCTGAATGGTCCAAAACAGCTGACTTGTGAACAGAAGCATGCTGTGCAGTCACAGCACATGACTGCGCACACTGTTTTCTGCTGCATGCCAAAGCCCGTCTCTTTGCGCGTGCACTGCACGCAAAGAATACTCTCATCCTCCACTCCTGGTGCCTGCCATTCCTGCAGTGTTCTTTTCCAGGAACTGCGGGACGAGGCCGCGAACATGACGTTTGAGCAATCCAACTGATCAAGCATTGAGCCGCCCAGCAAGGCGACTGACTGACACCAAGAAAAGATGCGTCTTTTAATAGCTCGGGGTCCTTCGTGCCCTTGCAGCGCCCTATTGACTGCAAAATGGTTTACCCTACCCACCTACCTACCTACTCCTGATGTTACATGACTCCCTGCTTTCGTCAAGGCTGCTCGAGAAGGCAGGCTGCTGTGTTGGGTGCAGTGGTAGTGCTGCCAATGGAAGGGTTAGGCAGCATGTAGGGGTGCAACCAAATCCATGATTTCTTAGTCCGCTGTGGACAGACCGTTTTTGCAATGCAGCCCAAGCATAATTGCTCCATTGTTGCTGCTTTCCTTCTGGTGAGAAAGTAGCCTGGATTTAAGAACTGGTTGTCAGTTGAGACACTCACACATTGTCACAGTAAAGTGTGAACTTGACTGTGACAATCAGGTTAGCAGCAGGACAATGCATGCAAGCAGCAGGTGGCATCATATGCTTGGCCAACACCTGCACTAGGTTGCATGGAGAACCTTGGCTGCAACAGTCTCGCGAGCAGCAGTCGGCAGACTCTTTGCCTTGCTACTGGCTGCTGGGCTTCCGAAGGCAGCACCAGCAACACACTGCAGCTGCTCAAGCTGCATGCCTGCAGCTCGTCCACAAGCAGCCCATGCAAGTATGCGCTCCTCTCGCACGCTTCGTCCTGGCGCCTGGCAGTGGTGCGTTGCGCGGCACACGGGGGCCTGGCCGTGCCACGACACGAGCGCATATTAAGACATGAACGAGGGGGCCCGTCACAGCTGTCAACAGGTGGTGAGGTGCTCGTTCAAGTCACCTGCATGCAGGGACATGCATCCAAAGATCCACTCTTGCATGCGCTTCACACTCATGCAGGCATGCATGCAGCGCACCCCCCCGTCCAGCATGCAGCGCTTGGCTGGGCAGGGCAGGTGCTTTGCACCACCCATGATGGCAAAGTGGGGCTCGCCCATGCATCAGCCATGGGCCCTTCAACGTCAGATTTTGCAACCGCATTGAGGTGGACAGCGCTACCGAGTGTGGGTCAGCATGGCAGACCGCCGTCGGCTGCAGCAGTGCAGGCAGCCCTGGGTAAGTGCATGCGTTGCAGCCCATCGCTGCTGCATATGCCTGGTACGTGCACATTGCGACAGGCGGTCCCATTATCAAGAAGGCGCAATGAGCCACTCAGCAAGGCGAGACAGCAGATCGCAGTTCTGGCGCACAGCAGTGGAGTAGACAGAGAGCAGCACCAACAACAACAACGTCTCGTACTTGCAGTTTCCACATCGCCTGTAGGCTGCTTCCAGCATGGCGCTCAGTACCAGCGCTGCCGCCGGCAGCGCTGTCTATTGCTGGCTATCAACACCTGTGTGGTTGGTCAGGCATGATGCATGCGGTGCTTCACTGTGCAGGCGAGAGGGCGGCGCTTGTGCTGGACTCGGCAGGGACTGCCTTGCAGCTGAGCACATCGCTGCCAGTGGCGCCACCAGCGCCACCAACAGCAGCAGAGCAAGCGCAGGCAGGAGGAGCTACTGCATCAGTGCATGGACGAGCAGCTGTTGAAGCGCCATCGCTGGCTTGGAGGCAGCTGACGTTTGCTGGCGGTGTGCCCATCGTGCAGGTGCGTACCTAGCTTAGGGCTCAGCGTCCTTCCATCAAGAAAGGTCTTATCAGAGTTCGGGCAACTGTGAGCGGAGACGGGTGATCACAGGAACTCACCTGACAAGTGGGAGGGTTGCTGGACCTGCCGGTAACAATGCAGGTTTGCCACGTCTGCAACATTAGCTGCCTGAGCCGCACTCTGTCGCTGCCTGGCCAAGCTGCAGTCCTACTACCAGCTGGCCAAGCTGCAGTCCTACTACCAGCTGGCAGCAGCTCAGACCCCCTGTGGCGACCCACCTGCCTCTGCTCCACCCAACCCACTGGCCCTCGAGGCTGCACGGCATAGCCAGGCGCAGCAAGGTTGTTGCTTTACGCCGAATGCCTCACCGACACGCTCTTCCCCACCGCATGCTCTAAGTCTGCTGTGGCGCCGCCCACCGCCTTGTGATGCCACAAACCATTTGCAACAGCAACGTGCAGGCTTGGGCTGTTGCAAAAAGGATGGTCACGATACACTGGACGCTACGGCCCTTCACTAACTCGCTCTCATCCACTTCATGCTCTAGATCTGCTGTCTAGGTCTGCCGACCACCGCCTTCTGACCCGCTCTTTTCCACCGCATGCTGTAGGTCTGCTGTGGCGCTGCCCACTGCCTTGCAGTGTCCACCCTGGCCACTGGCGGGCTCGCCTTTGGCTGGGGCTGGAATGGCTTGGGCGCTGCAGGGCTAGGGCTGCAGCAGGCAACCGAGGGCCCTGCGCTGATAGAGGCGCTGGCAGGGGTGGTGAGGGTGGTGCAGGCGGCGGCAGGGCTGGCACACTCGTTGCTGCTGTCAGGTGAGATAGGCGGTGGTGGCCTAGCAGGGTGAAGATGGTGCATGCAAGGCGCAGCAAGGGGCAAGCGGCAGTCCACTGCCTGCTGAAATCTGACACTGGCATCGAGACTGGACAGATCAGCCTTGGACAATGCAACACAATGTGCGCTGACGCCAAACTGGCGTCTGGATCCCCGCCGTGCATGTCACAAAGGTTGTATGTCGTTCATACTGCGCTCACCCTGTGATTGCAGAGCTGGGCGATGTGTATGCCTGCGGTGGCAACTCTGATGGGCAGCTGGGGCTGGGTGGGGGAGGCGCACGCCTTGAGCCTACGCTCGTGGAGCCCTTGACAGAACCCATCTGCAAGGTGAGGCATGGCATCCCGCGACAAAAGGGATTCATTCCCATCCCATCTCCTGTTTTCCCCTAGTTAGTTCATGTGGATCTTTGTAACCCCATCTGCCCAGGAGTCATTCCGAATACTTGCTTGCTATACTTGCTGTGGCTGCTATGTTCATGGTTTGCTGCTCACGCATCCAGGCAAGCTGATGGGCACGTGCACGCTGGGGGCCTGGGTGCGAGAAAAGGCGGGTGAGGCATGACCAGCATAACCATTTTAGCAAACCGAAAGCTATCCTTGTGGTGATGTATGTGTCGTATGGTGGCCACAACTCAATGGTGCTATGCCCAGACGAGCGAACACTCCGAGCTAGGCAGGCGCTGATGTGGCTCAAACACTCACCACACCAGCACGCCCCCACTCCCCCCCTGTCATGTAGGTGTCATGCGGCGGCCGTCACTCACTGGCTCTGAGCCAAGATGGTAGTGCGCTGTGGGCCTGGGGTTTCGGAGCACATGGACAGCTGGGCCTGGGCCCTGAGTTGAGCAGCCAAGACCTGCCGCAGCAAGTGCCTTGGCATGAGGCGCTGCAGGCATGGGCTAGTCAAGGGCTGCAGGGGCAAGTAATTCGCTGCAGCCCTAGTTGTGTGGAAGGCCTGCAACAGAGCGGTGTGGACGGGGCTGTAGATGACGCCAATGAAGTCAGTGAAACGTTGATGTACAAGATAGTGGACGTTGAGGGCGGCAGGTGGCACAGCCTCGTGCAATTAGAGGCCTATGTGTAGGTTGGCGGGAGGTCAAACAAACGAATGCTATGATATTGTTTTTCTGTGCCTGGAGCACACACAATGGCAATGGGTCCAAATCACATAATCACAAGGAATGAGGGGGCGTTTTGTTGATGATGTGCAAATGGTGGAGCCTGAGGCAAAACACACAACAAACCATATGTTGATTCGCAATTCTCAAGGCAACCTGTCCAAGCACCATGCATACTTCCACAGAGGACCCATATCGCTCGCAAGTTCAAATCAAGCACTGCACTGTGTGCACCAGCCCCACCCAACATGTCGTCAGTGCTGCTTATCACAGGATGCAAATCTGCCGGCTAATTGACACTAAACTGTGGATCCATGTAGGACTGGGCAATGTAGCCCTGGCGGTGCCCTGCAGAGCTATAAACACATACAAACAAACCTACTGGTTGACATCAGGTGCACAGGCATCTGCCCGAGTGAAGGTGCACAAGTGCACTGTCGCAGCTCACAGCCAAAGCTGGTAGCTCACTGACTGATGGCTGTGACAGACACAGCCATCAGTCAGTGCGCTACCAGCGCTGCTTGCCGATCGCCACCAGCTCATCCAGCTCCCTCAGCGCATCGGGTAGTTTGGGAAAGCAGAACGTTGCCCCGTCTGTTGAAGCTGCTCCGTCTATTGGGTATGCCCCGTGTGTTGGGCCTTGCAAGGCGACGCCGGCAGGTGCAGTGCCCGCTGAGCGCTCGGCCGGCAACTCCGCTGCTGGCTTGGGGACGGTCACAAGAGTGCCAGACAAGTCTGGAGTAGTAATGTGGCTGAAAACTTCTGTATCACCTGCAGTGCCCTGGCTTGCCCCTCTAGCGCTGCCGCTGCCGCTGTTGTTGTGCCCGCCCATACAGTAGCCACTGCCCTTGCCGCCTGCAGCAGGGATGGGGAGCCTGCTAGAAGCTGGCGGCGCAGCACCTCTGCCACCTGCCTCAGCTCTGGAAGGTGAGGACCCCATCTCACCTGCCCTGTAAGCTGCAGGGGATGCCAGCCCAGCCCCCTTCCCGCTGTCAGCAAGGAAGGGTATGGACTCAGCGCTGCCTCCCCTCGGGGGTGAGGACCCAGCCTTCCTTCCCATGTCAGCAGCAGGGGTTGAGGCCCTAGCGCTGCCTCTCCTGGCAGCCGCAGGCACAATCGCCATGGACGTTGGTCCAGCCTCCCACACCGTTGCCAGCGGTGCCCCCAGTGATGGCGGCACCGCCCTACCACCCCGACTACTCACTCTTTCCGGATTACTACCGTCCTTGTAACCCATGTGACCCCACACGGGGTTGCCAGCTGAAGCAATTGACAGGGGGGGGGCAGTGGCGTGCAGAACGAAGCCTGGAGGGCTGGGTGGCAGGCTGCTGCTGGCCCAGGTTTGTGCGCCAACGCCCACACCTGGCGACTGGGACCCATCCCTGCGGTGACGAGGGTCCAGGGAGAGGCAGGGTTGCGGAGTGAGGAAGCGCCAGCACAGCCATGACTGCAATGTCAGATAGCGGATGGTCATTGCTACGTTGGGGAAATGGTGGGGGCGTGCTTGCGCTGTGTGTGTGCGGGCAGCTGTGGCAGCCTGCCTCCCTCCTCCAGCCCTCTCGGTGTTGTTCCACCACCATCGGCAGTCCAGAGCATCCGTCTGTTGCACAACAGTCAGGTATAGCCCACATGTGGCCTTTCATACCCACCTGGCAGTTTGTTGCGTGCCCAGTAGTCGCAGACTAAGCAGCTCCTGACGCTTCGTCAGCTCCTCAACCTGTACAACAGGGGCTATCACCGAGGACTTGGAAATTGGAGGAAGGACTACCTGACAGAGGCATCCCGATGCCCAGCCTAGGCTCTGGAGCTGGAACTGGAACAGTTCAGTAAGTCCTGACGCTGTGTCAGCTTCTCAAGATAGGACGGCGACGGTCATCACTGGAGGAGCTAGACCTGCAACTTTGACTGCTTCCTTGCACAAAAACCCCTACGCTTTCCCAGAACCTCACCTGGCGCGTCAGCTCCTGGTTGTCAGCCAGCAGCTGCCTGGCAGCTGCCTCCCACAGTTCCGGTCCCAGCGAGCTCGTTGCACCCGGTGACATCTGCAGCAGCGCCTGCACCGCACTGCTGTTGGGTGAAGTGACCGGCCCAACAAGCCCTAGCCCTACTAAGCTCCAAGTCACTTTTTTGTGTACTGCGCCCTCGTCCTGCTGTACCTGCTGCCCCTCCAGCTGGTGCTCGTACTGCTGCAGCACATTGTCCCACGGCTGCTCCTGATGCCAACTGCGCCGCTGCTGCTGCCGACCCGCACACTGCAGCAGCCACTGCTGCTGCTCTGATGGCGAGGCGCCCTGCTCAGGCTTCACGATGGGCGATGTCAGCGACAGCAACGGAAGCAGGCCCTGGCCTACAGGAAGGGCGGACACACTGACACCTCGGCAAGCTGTTGATACCGCTTTCCTGCCCGACGCTGCTTGTCCAAGGCTGGGATTCCCACTCCGCGCCTGCAGCAGATGTACCGCTACCCGTGACTTGGCCTGTGCACGCAGCTGCTGCCTGAATTGCGCCCCCCTCCCCATCCAATGAGAAACTGAGATGATGCCCTGCAGCGCCTGCCCTCGCTGCCGCACCGCCAGCCTCCGCTGCTGTCCATGCCCCTGCCGCTGCAACGGCTGCATCGCGAGCAGGCAGATTGGTGTGAGCGCCGTTGGCTGCCCCCTGGCCGGGTGATGGCAGGAAGGGGTCGAAGCTCCCAGCCTGACTCGCTGCCGTGACAGCCTCGTGAGGGCCACTGGCAGGCAAGTGTGACTGGCCGCTAACTGCGCCACTAAGACGTTGCCGGAGGGCATGCATGCGTAGCTGTCGCTGTGACCGCGCATCGGAGACTGCTGCCCATGCTGCGCATGCTGCGCATGCTGTGCATGCTGCCCCTGTACTGCTGCACCGACCTCCGCCGCCCCCCCCACCAGCGCAATAAGGCTCTCCAGCAATTCCGTCGTCCCACTGGCAGCACCAGGGGTGTACAACTGCCACGCGTTGCCAGTCATGCTGGTACGAGGCGAACCCACTCCCGAGCCCTGCCCATGCCCTGCATACCTTGCAATGCCATCCGCCGCTCCCGTGTGGCTCCCCCTGGAGCCCCCCAAGC
>JAWZTI010000149.1:34569-47124 GCA_039880955.1 Chlamydomonas urium | reverse complement strand
GGCAGAGGAAATGAGGCAGGGGTGTTGAAGCAGTGAAAGGGGAGGCGGGTGTGTGTTTGAGGCAAGCACATGATCGCAGCAACAACCAAGCTTGGGCTGTGGAATCAACCGAGCTGCAACACACTGATTCATGCAAGCCAGGGTGTTGAGGGCAGAGGATGTTTGCATAGGAGGCCGGAGCCCGGTGACGTTCAGCAGCAGGCGTACGCCGCATCGCCGCTTCCCCAGCAGGCGTAACAACCCCCCGCACTCTTTTGAGCCCTTCCCCACACATATAAGCAATAATAGCCTCATGGCCATGCCCCTGCTTCAGCGGGTGCAACATCCGCCCACACACAAGCAATTTCCCCACACTCACGAGCAGTAATAGCCGCACAGCCAGTTGCCTGAGTTGTATTTGCTCGCTGGGGGCACAACATTCCTCNCCCCAATATAATCCCCCACACGCACGAGCAGTAGTAGCCATACAGCCAGTTGCCTGAGATCTCTTCGCTGGCTGGAGGCTCCTCGGGGTTGTAGGGGCCGCGGTCCATTCGGCTCGCCTTCCACGCTGACTTCGCGCAATGGTCCTGTGAGATGGGAAGCGAGCAGGTGTGAGAGCACACAACTGGGGCGAACGAGGGCAGGTGCATGTAATGCACTTCTTAGGAGCATGCCGCGGTCCATGCGAATCGCATGCCATGCTGACTTTGCGCAATGGTCCAGTGGGAGGGCAAGAGTTTCAGTTTCAGTGGTCACTTGTCAAGGTTCATCCTGAGATAGCAACGCTTACCGAGAGGTTTCTTCACCCACCCTGATGCTCACCTGCTTCAACCTAAGGTGACTACCCTCACAAAATGTAATTTACACTGACCTTGAGGTTGCGAGGCAGGCAAGAGGCCATGTCACGCGTGCAGGCCCCAGGCCTGGATGTGTCACCAACCTTGTGTCAAGGCATCTTAACAGGCCCAAAGCGTAGCTAGCCTCACCTCTAGGTTCCTAGCCTTGCAGCTCATAACTTATGAGGATCCTATGAGGATTGAGATTCACACTGAGGTAGCTACCCTCACCTCTAAGCTGATGGCATCACCTTGTCATTCAGGCACTGTATTCTGAGGTAGCTGCCCTAATCACCAGGTAACCTACACTCACCTTCAGATTCCGCGCTCTATGAGGCACCTATACCCACCTTCAGGCTGTGAGGCAGATGGGAGGCCATGTCGCGCACTCCCCCAGCCAACTGAGCTCAATCTACGTTGCAACAGTTGCTCAGGCCCAACACGATGCTACCCTCACCTTGAGGTTGCGAGGCAGGTAGGAGGCCATGTCGCGCGTGCAGCCGCGCAGCTCCGCCAGGGACTGCGGGGTAATGGCGAAGCACTGCTTCACGCCGACGTACCTATGCGTGCAGCAGGGAGGAAGGGGTCAGCAGTGCTGGGTCAGCGCACACGCCTGTGCAGTGCTGAGTCAGCGCACACGCCTGGGCAGCAGAGCAGAATGCCGTGCTGCCAGTCAGCCAGGCGCGGCTGGCACAGTATTTTGACAAGTATCATCCAAGATGACATTAAAGAACCGTGGGGTCCCTGCCATGCACCACCACCGCCAGCTTTGTGGATCAACACATTGCTATCAGCCCTTTCTCTGCCCCACATACGCACAAAGCTTACCGGTTATTTTTTAGCAGCGAGACCACACCTACAGATCCAGCAGTTCAATGCATGACAGCAGCATTGCTACTCCCACAAGCTGCCAGCAAGCTGCTCGGCAAGCTGCTCGGCAAGCTGCTCAGCAAGCTGCTCAGCAAGCTGCAGTCTTGTGTGCTCACTGGATTTTCTGAAGCTGCGAGACCACTTCCCAGGGCCCAAACAGCTCAGCAAATGCCAGCACAGTGGCGGTTATGCCGCCACTTTTGCAAGCTGTCCCAAAACTAGCATACCTATTATCCCTTTCCAGATTCTGTGTAATGGCCTCGCAAACTGTGGCCTGGAGTGCTCACCGGTTGTTCTGAAGCTGCGAGACCACTTCCCAGGGCAGCTTCTCCAGTGTCAGCGGCTGCGCAGCACAAGAGGAGCACATGGGCAGTACAGGTGCAGCTGCTTGAGGATCTGTGAACAGCGAAGTGGCTTGTTGCGCAATCATGCTTATGCAGGGCGAGCGATATCATGGCTTGCTTCTGATAGGCGGGTGCTGCTGCTGCTGCAAGGGCAGTACAGCAAGCAGCAGCTGAGTCCCCAAAAGCTGTGCACCCCTCCTGCCTGCCATATCCTCACACTTCCCCGCACATTTCCTCCACACATTCCCATACTCACGATGGCGTTGCCGGGGTTGAACACGCGCAGCATCTCCTCCACGCTCCAGTGGAACCAGCGCATGAGGAACAGGCGCATCGTCAGGCCATGCGTCACCAGCACCACGCTGCTGTCGGTGAAGCGGCCCATCAGCATGTCACGCGTCAAGTGGTCCTCAAAGATCGTGATGCGATCATACACGTCTGCACCGCTCTCGCCGTTGGGAAACCTGTGCGGTGGTGTGGACGAGTGGGATTAGGGTGTATGTGGGCGTGGGTGTGCATGCCTGCATTAGCAGCAGCCAATGTGCATGAAGACCTGTAAAGCAATCACGCTTTCAGGATGAGGTAGCCACCAAGCGCAGCCTGGCATAATATGCCTGCATCGTGCGGACATCACACCCATGATGGGGCAGAAGCCAAGCTCTACCACACACCCACAACCTCTCACAAGCGCGTTGCACTGTACATCACGTACCTGAACCAGAAGCGGCCAAAGCGCAGTCGGTCGCTCATGTCCTGGCTGATGCGCTGGGGGTCCTGAAAGTTACCGAAATCCTGGTAGCAAGCAAGGGGGGAGCGCATGGGCGGCAAAGAAAAGGGAACCCACATGGTCAGCAGTGACAGTGCTGCAGCAGGCGAGTTATATGGTCCACCTTTACATGCATTCGCACTTGCCCGCCAACCACACAGACAAGATACCTCCAAACATGCGCCTCACCTGTTCTCGCAGTTGCACCGCAGAGCGCACACCAACGACCTGCGTGATAGGGGCATCAGGTACATTGAACTTCAGGCTCATGCTTGAGACTTCTTTGGAAGGCCAAGTTTTCCTACCAGTCACGCGTTGAGGCTAGAGCAGCAACAACCTGAGCCTTCAGTCGCTCTTTCCCCGGTCCGTCACTCCCTGCCACTCCTGTCTGTGAATGAGGCCTGCAATCCCAAGCTGGCAGCCACCGCCCCTCCCTGCAAACTGCCCCACACTTCTCCCACACCTGCTCATCTGTGAACGCCTCCAGCAGCAGGTCTGTCGTCTCAACGGTCCTATGGTAGGGGCTCGTCATGATGAACACCCTGAACTTTTCTGAGCCATGTGCTTGGGACAGTGCACTGGCTAGCTCTTGGCCTGTACAGTATGAAGAGGAGCAGGGGGGCATGATAGCTAGCTTGTGGCCTATGACAATCGCAGAAAGGAGAACCTATGGTATGTGCTGGTCGTAATGAACACCCTGAACCTGCCAGTGCCGTGTGCCTGGGACAGCACACTGGCTAGGTCTTGGCCTGTACAGGATGACAGAGGGAGAGAAGCAGAGGAGGTGAGGATGAGCGAAAGGCCAAGGAATAGCCAGCAAAAGACAGCGGAGAGAGAGGAGGGAGAGCGGTTCACAGGAAAACCTGCCCCCTGCTCCGCAAGGCCTGCACCACACCTCTGGGAACGGAAACAGCGGGGTATGTTCCGGCCTCTCCCTGTGAGGTGCTCATTATTTGCAGATAAACAAAATGCCCCACGAGCTGCACGCGGCCCTGGTGACCCCCGCAAAGGGCCGCGCCTCGCCGCGCTCAGCGAGCACGATCGGCGCATGGGAGATCCACGAAACGAAACATTCAAGACACTTGAACCACAAAAAGGCCACGCACCTGCGTCCAGCGCCTGCTGCCGCCCTCGCTCCGTCAGCACGACTGTGTGATCGGGCTGAGTGCAGTAGGTGTCCGCCGCAACGTTGCCCATGGATTCCGCATGCCTGCGTACACAGGCCAGCAGCAACGCAAGCAGACAGAGCATCCGTGAGGGCCCTGTTTGTTGGGCACTTTGCTGCTCTCACATTGTCATGTTATCCTTGATATCCTCCTTACATGCTTGGGGCTGTCGTGATGGGACAGCACTAAACCAGGCCTAACGCAGGACTGCCCACCCTCCTAGCAAGAGCGTGAGGGATGCCTGGAGAGGCTCAGATGTGAAACCCCAATGTGTACCTGACCAGGATGATGCGGTGTGGCAGCGTGTCGTAGTCCTCCTTGGTGAAGCGCCTGCGCCAAGTGAAGGAGGCAGGGAGCAAGGGCAGCTGCTGGAAGGTTGACGAAGCTGCTGATACAGTAATTACCTAGGTATGAAGGCTGACGGCTGAAATCCCGGTGCAGTCTGATCTGTACGTGCTGCCGTAGAAGAAAGGGCGGGCTTTGAGGCTGGAGCGAGCACAGCATGTTGCTTTGTGGGTATGGCAGCATGCGGCTTGTAGTAATTGCACTGCTGTGACACTGCACGCCATGCAGGTGGGTCAACCTCCTTCCTCCTACTGGCCCCGTGCCCTGGTGAATGGCCCAGGTGCTGTCTTGAAGACAGCATCAACACACGGGCCGTACCTGAGGAATGGGCGCCGACTACGTCCCGTTTCTTCACTGTCCTCTGAATACTTGTGCGGCTGCGCTGCGGGGCGGTGCTGCGGCGCAGGTGGGACCGATGTGCTGGCCTTGCCATTCCCATTCCCGTTGCCATTGCTGGTGCCAACCCCCCGGGAAGACGCAATTGGCGCTACAACCGAGCGTCTGTGAGCCGCTCTTAATGGCGCCGCACTGCGCTGCTCAGTTGGGAGCTGTCTGGGATTGTTGGGGCCTGCGACGAGCGGCATCCTGCTCAGCAAGCGCAAGCGCAGCGCGAATTGTGGAGGGTAGGCTACCTGTAGGCGTGGTAGCGTTGGGTAGAATTTTTGATGCCTGCTATTCGTTGGACTGCCGTTATCGGTGTGGCACGAAAATGCAACAGTATAATCGATCAAGCAAGTTGCTGATATCATGGCAGCAGCATCAGTCACCAGCATTGTAGAGCACAATGGGATATAGCAGGTACTCTTGGCGTGCTGGGTCGGGGAAGCCCTGCAGTAGCAGCAGAGCAGCAGGCAATTTGTGATCTGTGGCCCTGTCGTGCATTGTGGCTGACAAGGCCGCCTTCGAGAATGCAAAGCACCACCAGCCAGCACCCCCAGGTTTCGTGGTAAGTTGCTGCTGCGTGGGGCCCACAAGGCCACAGAACTGGAATCCAGTACCAGGCGCAACCTTGGAAGTTCCAAGTTGGAATACCTTGCTGAGCTCACAGTTGCCTGGTTGCTGGAGGCCATTTGTAAGGCCAGGGAATGCAGTATCGCTGCAACCCATTGAGCTGCTAGCCTCTGCTTGGCTGAGGCATGGCAGTTTGCACAGCGTGTGCGTGCTGCACACGCCACATGGGCAGACCCAACACGAATGCGGCTTGTAGCGGCAGGTAAGTAGGTAGGTGGCTTGGCCTTGTTACAGTCCGCAGGGCGCCACTGTGGGCACAAAGCAGATCAACAGGCGTGGCTGCAGCATGCAGCACTCAAAACTTGCGCGTTCAAGAAACATGGGAATGTTTTGGGGGGCGAACTGCGCAACCCAGGAAAGGCTGCCTGCGGTCACAAACTTATATCCTGCTGCTACATCAACCAATATGCACCGCCTGCTTGCGTCCCAAGGCATGCAACACAAGTCACGTTGCATGCCTCACGTTACGTCAGCCAGGCCTCAGCTGAGCTGCTGCAGCATGGCCCTTCGCTCCAACTACAGACACAAGCTGCAGCCAAGATGGGTCATATGATGTGATTAAAATCAAACATGGCTGGTCCGGGTGCCAAACTCCACCGAGAGACATTCTCACAACCGATCAGCTCCGGTCAAGCAAGCAGGGACAGTCAAGCGGCGAAGTCGGCGGCAACAGCTGCTGTCACTCAAGGCCAGGGAGCCCATGAGAAGCTCATTTGCCAAAATGCGCTAAAATGCGCATTTGCTGTGCATTGCACTGGCAACGAACCCCAGGATGCAGCATGCACCGGGTGGACGATTCAAAGGAAAGGAAGCCAGGATGGGTTCAAAGCACACACACAGCACTACATTGACAGGTATGCTGCTGGGTTGCTTGCTCGCTCTGCCATAGCTGGCAGCGGCAAAGTGCGTTTTCCAGCGGGGCGGTCACGCTGACGCCCTACAGCCGCTTGCAATGGCGGCGGCGATGACCAAAACACTCTCAACAGTCTCCAATCAGCAGGGCAGGATCACCATCGTCACCCTGCCAACATGCTTTGGACGCCTTCCAAGGGCGTAAGCCTCGTAAACCATGTGCAAAAGCTCATGGGGGGAGCAGGCTGCCTGCAGCATGCTCGTGGTGCGCTGGAAAGCAAGAGCAGACAGCGCCTAACGACAACGTGAAGCAGACAGCACCACAGGAACATGTACTTGGCTGGGCGCCGCAGCACTTTTCACCTGCGTGCCTGCACCCAGGGCCCATGCAGAGTCGCACTTGTGAGCGGGCTGCCCAGCAAATGCTTGGTGTGGACAACTCCCACACAGTTCACACCTGTGTGGACTACGGTTTCAGCAGCGGCAGCCATCATCTGGGAGGAAAGACCCCAACAAAAGCCCTCCGAGCGCCGCCTAGCAAGGGCATCAGGTGGTACAGCCGCGTACTGCCTCACAGGCACTACGAGTGCAGGAGCGGCCTCTTGGCGGAGTTGTGCTGCCTCGACGCACACGTCAGTTTTGGGGTGGTGGGTGGTGCAGGCCAGCCACCGCTCCGCATGCATTACAGGTGCAGGGGCGGCAGGCTGTGTACCACTCAATAGGCATCAGGCGCGGCCTTTCAACAGACGTGCACTGCCCCCGCAGGCACTACAGGTGCAGGGGTGGCAGGCTGCATACCACTCAGTGGGCATTAGGCACGGCCTGTCAACAGACGTGCACTGCCCCCGCAGACACTACAGGTGCAGGGGCGGCAGGCGGTACGGCCGCGCAAGCTGCTGCAGGCCACGCGGAATCGGCTTGCCGAGCACCTGGCCCTGGCCCTGCCCTGTCGTTGCGCCTGCCCCCAACGCGCCGTCCTCCGAGCTGCGGCTGCGCTGTGGCATGTACGTGCCGTGCGGCTGCTCCGATGGCGAGTCGTCGTCACTGCAGGAGGCCGGGGGCGAGGGTAGCGCGCAGAGGGCAGGAGGGTGAGACAAGAACGCAGCCAGGTGATGACCATGGGATCACGCTGCTCCCCCTTGTGCTCCCGTGACGGCCTGTTCTTCGGCTTCCTTTCACCCTGCCCTGACTCTTGGCTTCTGGCCGCCCTGCTTCCTGCGTGTATTTTTTTCTTGTTGCTGTTCCTCGTCCGTCCTTCGCCTGTTCCTCTTCGTTCCTTACGCACGGGGTTTCGGGCGGTACCCATGCCTCCGAGCCCGCTGCCCTTGTGGGAGGGGGCGGGACCTGGCTGTGTAAACCAGCTGAGCTGAGCTGCCACTAACAAGTGGCTGAAAACCCTAAACCCCAGCCATCCGGGCTCCAATCACCAAGATACAGAAGTACCCGCGTTTGCAAGATAGCTTTGACTCCTCTCGACCTACCTGGAAACACCAGACGCTCTGTGGAGTGTGGACATGTGCGACCGTCGCGGCGTAAGCATAATGCCCCCTGGCGACGCGTGGGTGCTGGGCGAGGGCGAGTGTGAACCCACCAGCTGTGTGGGGGTGCCCGGCTCCGCTTCGTCCCGAGACCAGGTGGACCCCAGGGACCGACGTGAGAGGCTGGATTGACCAGGTGCACCGACAGAAGGGCCCCCCCCTGCGCATCCTGAACCGGCGGGTGCCCCTCCCCCGCCATAGCCCTTGCCGCTGCCCGCGGTGTTGATGTGCCCGCCCAAAGCATGTGTGGGCGGTACTACCCCGTCGTCGGTGTCTACTGAGGAGAGCGAGGCGCGTGGCGTGGAGACCGAGAAACGGCCCAACTGGGAGCCAAAGGTAAGGCCTGCCAGGCGGCATGACATGGACAGCGCGTCTGTTGTGGCTGCGCCGCCGGGCAGGCATGCCAGTGGCTCGATGGCTGGCGGCGGCGGTGTGGTGCCAGAAAAGCCGCCGCCCACGCTGTCACTGCGCCCACGGCTGCCTGGCCGGCTGGACCTTCTAGAATCTGGCCGACTTTCCATGGCTGCCCGGGCAAAGTCAGGGATGTTGACTGCCATTGAGCTGGTGCTGGCATGGCGAGGGCTGTCAGCGATGCCGCTCTGCGAGCGTCGCACCTCTCCGCCGCGTCCCCTGTATCCGAGCGAGCCGAAGGAGCTGCTGCCTTGGACGGCG
This sequence comes from Chlamydomonas urium, assembly GCA_039880955.1. Taxonomy (NCBI): domain Eukaryota; kingdom Viridiplantae; phylum Chlorophyta; class Chlorophyceae; order Chlamydomonadales; family Chlamydomonadaceae; genus Chlamydomonas; species Chlamydomonas urium. Next base: position 38,742 of record JAWZTI010000149.1, on the reverse strand, counting down.
CCGCTGCTGCTTGCTGAATGGCCTCCCTCCCGCGCAGCGCTGCGCCTCGAGCCGGGACGATCGGCAGCTGCGGCAGGGCCGGTGGGACTGCCCATGTTTTCGCCGCTGGATAGCTGCAGCTTGGCGCCGATCGTGAGCGATGAGATGCTGCGCTGCGCGCCAATGCCCATTGCATGGGGTCCTAAACTCCCACTTCCGGGCGTTGCCATGGGAGCCAGCAGCAGGTGGCCAGCAGACGTTGCCCCTCTTGACGTGGCGAGCGCCAACATGCTGCCGATTGCACCTGGTGCGCCTGAACTGTTGCCACTGGCTAAGGCGGCCCGCTGACCGTCATGCATTCGGGAAAGCAGAGCGACCGCCAATGAGGGCGTCCATGTACTACGTCGTGCAGCCGCTCATGCGGCGTGACTTTGGTTTGCGTGCCTTAGACGGGCTGTTGTGTTGTGCTCGCTGATTTGCAGCAGGTATTGCCCGCAGGGGTCGTCTGGCTGGTCACGAGGGGTATGATACAGCCGAGAGCTGGCTTTGAAAATGACGGGGGCTCATGCAGCTCGCCGCGGACAGCCTACACATTCTCGAAGTGTGGGCTGTGAGAGAGGTGCCTTTTTCTTTGCCCCCTGGCTTTTTGAAAAGCGGCTCATGACACCCAAGCTAGGTAAGCGGCCGTTCTTTGGGAACCCAAGCAAGCAGCGGTGCAGGCACACACATCATGTGTGCGCCATCAGATGCGCATGGCAGCGGCGGCGGCGGCGGCGGCCTGCAGCAGCAGGCCCCAGCAGTGTGCTGACCAGGGCACCTTGAAAATGGTTGCGTGGCCACATAAGAAACCATCCAAGAAGAGGGGTAAACGACGCTGCTCTCATCCAACAACGCCAGCTAGTTCTGCAGGCCAAAGCACAGCAAGCTGAATTCACATGGCTCTCCTACACTACAAGCTCTGGATTCATCTGACGGGCTCGCGTCACCTCTACCAGGCTCTGCAATACTGCTAGTGCAATAAAATACGTGTAAGATCTAAGTGACGGCATAACATCATAGCTCGATCCGGTTGGCCAGCTTTTCATGCATCTGTGGGAGTGGCAGATAGGGGGCAAGCGATTGATGGCTAAGTACAGCAAACGGAGAGGAAAGAGAGCTAAAGCTACTGTAAGTCCCTCCCTCTGCTGAGCCTTGCCTCGCAACGACGACCTACATAACCCAACAAACCCCTGAGCCTCTGTCACAAACCTCCTTAAACGCCCCCCCCCCTCCAGCATTTGCCATGACCCACCCTCGTCTGGCACCTCCTACATCATCCAGAATGGCCCACCGTGTACAGCAACTCCCTCAGCACCTGCCATGACCGCAACTCCCTCAGCATCCGCCACAACCCACCTTGGCTATGCCCCCTGCCACAACCCACCTTGTCGCCCTGACCCACCCTGTCGAGCGACCCACCTTGTCTAGCGTCTCTCGCAGCATCTGTGTGAACTGCACTTGCATGTCCTCCATTCGCCGCTGGTACTCCAGCACCTCTGCGTCGCACGCCTTGCGCACGGCGTTCTGCTCCCCCTGTGTGGCAGATGGTCCAAAGGCAGACATGAACAGACTGCGCTGAGCGTATCTGAGTGGGCGATGACTCGATCAGACATGACACCTTCAGCCATTCACAAGCAAAGACCGAACGTCGCAGCACCTCTCGTGCCCGTACTGTCTTTGAGCATCATCGCAGTATGTGAATCAGCACGGCTCAACAGTTCAGAGGCGCAAAGGTCCCTATGACAGGACATTGGTAAGGACTAGCCTGAGCAGGTTCTTAGCCCTCTGCTCATCTCAGCGTTCCCGTTGCAACCATCAGCCCAAACAACTGGGCCTGAGTTTGGCCACGCTTGGCTGCACTTCAGAACACGCCGTTGCAATTTTGGGCTGTGTACTGGTCTCACACTACGCCGAAAGTACCCCAGTGGTATCCTGCCACTGTAGCCAGGCTGACCTGCCACTTCGGCCTGGCTGCACTCTGCTGCAAGCAGCCTCGGTTTGATGATCAAAACCCCAGCCCTCTCTGGCTCTGCTTCCTGCTGTGAGCTTTTTCAACCAGCCTTTTCCAACCTGAGCAGTCTTTCCTCCGCCCCTGCCATGCAAACAACGCACCTGCAGCTTCGCTATCTGCTCGTCTTTGGCCTTCACAGTGTCCTGCAACGCCTGGCTCTCCGCTTCAAGCTCTGCCACTCTTTTCGACATGGTGACCTGCATGGCCTTGTACTGGCGAACCATGTCCGCTGTGATGTCTAGTGTGTCCTCCTTGTGCTGCTCAAGCGCCTGTGTGAAGGCCTCGGTCTTTTCTCGCCACAGGCGTTCTGACCGCCGTGCTTCCAATGCCTGCAACATGGGTAACAGCATGGATGAGAGGTGCATGCATGGCATGCCAAGCCTAGCAGCGTGCAACAGTGTTGTGCAGCATGCAACAGTGCTGTTGTGATATGCTTGTACCTCGAAGCTGCGTAGCTCCAGCAGCCGTTGCAGCGACAGCACTTCAGTCTCTGCACGCGCCAGGTTCTCTTTGTCCGCGAACTTGGCGGGCCCATCCTTCTTGCCTCCCTTCTTAGGGGGCATCGCTGTTGCTACTGGGTGGTGAGGATGACCGAATTCACTGCTGGCTGGTGCTTATGGAGGGCTGAGCGTCTGCAGCAAGCACGTCAGACGCACTCCAGCTTCCCGCTATGCTTCGAGGGTCAACAGGCAGCGTCCAGGTGTCCCTTGGTTTACAATTAGATGACTTCGATGTGTCGCAGGAGTAGTGCGCGCGCCTTTGCGAAATAGTGGCAACGCAACCTGGGCGGTGTGGGGAGGAAGTATGAGCAACGGGTGCAGCTGCAACCCAGCACCCTTGCGCCATGCACTTCGCCGCCACCATGGCGGGCACGGCGCGAGAGATGCGCTCTCTGCTGTCGCAGCTCTATGCAGCTGCAGGGGCCAGTTCGCCAGCAGCCTCAGGCGTGCTTCAACAGCTTTGCAGCGCAGCAGGCATCGCGAGAACGCTCTCTCACCTGACTGCCGGCACATCTGCTTCATGCAATCCGGGGAAGCGCCGGCATGAACGTTCAGCAGATCAGCGGCACAGGTAGCAGCAATCTTGGGCATGCTGTATGCTCCTGCCACAGGCTTCAGCCCATGCAGCAACCCATCCTGAAGCATGTTTCCCCTGTGCACATGCAGGCATGACGGCAGCTTGCTGTCAAGCAGAGTTCACTCAAACCATGCCCCCAGCTTCACCTCCCAGGTAAGTCACGCACGTGGATGCACATGTTTGAGTGCTTTGTCCGTTGGTTTGTTGTGCTGCTCTTCTTGACCACTCCGTCCCTCATCAGCGTGCATCAACATCACCTGTTTCGCAGGGGCCGGGCATTGGTCAGCACAGAACACTGTGGCACAGCACCCACACCGCCGCAGCTGCTGCAGCGCCAATGGGACCAGCAGCGTCCCTCCAGGGCAGCAGCGCTGTGCCAGGCGGGGCTCCAGGTGTGGGGACTGAAGGGACGTTCATACCCGGATCCGACGTGCCCCACACTTGGGGCCCTGTGCACCAGAGGCTTGGCGCGGCGACCAACATGCAAGACCTGCTGCAGGCGCTGCAGTCAGCAGACGCGGCAGAAGCGGCGGAGGGCGGTGGCGCGCTGGCGGTGGAGGCACAGCAGCAGCAGCAGCAGCAGCAGCAGCAGCAGCAGGCGATGGAGGAGCTGGACATTGATGCCCTCGTTCTCGCCGTGGACAAGGTCGCAGAGATCGTGCGCACTGCCGCGCGCAGCCGCAGGCCAGCAGGTGCGCTGCTGCCGGACCCGTATGCCGGGGTGCTGTCCGGCCGGGGGGTCGGCGGCAGCGTTAGCGGCAGGCTGACGGCGGTTGGCAGCGCAGGGCAGGATGAGGCGGAAGCGGCTGCCAGGACAGCAGTACTGTCCGCCCTGGGCGAGCAGTACATCAGGCAGCTGCCTGGTATGGATGCTGAGCTGGCGGTGCGGCTGCTGCACACGTTTGCGGTGCTGGATCACTGCCCCGCCCCGGGTGCGCCGGGCCTGCTGGCGCTGAGCCAAGCGCTGAGGGAGCTTGTGCTGCCTGCGCTCAAGGGCAAGAGCATGGAGAACGTGGTGTCGCTGCTGTGGGCGGTGCGTGGGTGTGGGGCGGGGTGTGGGACAGTGT
>JAWZTI010000149.1:15084-34185 GCA_039880955.1 Chlamydomonas urium | reverse complement strand
GTTTCATACCTTCCCGTCTTTCCCCGAGTTTCATACCTTCCCGTCTTTCCCCGAGTTTCATACCTTCCCGTCTTTCCCCTCACGTTTTCGACCGTCCCCACCGCCCGTCCACGCCCTTGCCTCCATTTCAGGTTGGAGAGCTCTCAGCGAAGGAGCGAATCATGTTGGAGGAGGCTTCGCTCAGCAGCCGAGCGGTGGACGTGCATCTTTTCAGTCAGGCGGCGGCGATGCTGTACCCACGCATCGACAGCCTGGGCTCACGGTAACGGCAAGGGCTGCTTTTTTCAGGGTGCTATGGCGGTTGGCAGGGCGGCAGCCTTTTGAACCCTCCTGCCCTCCCCGCGCCCTCTTTAAAAGCCTGGGCCTGCGTAAAGGTCAATAACTGTTTAATTTGGGTAGCTTCAGGCATAGCAGCTATGCCGGCTTCAAGGGATGCGGCTCTGCAGGGCAAGCATTCTGTCAATGCCATGACCAGCAGCCCAACGCTGCTGGCTCAGGCACATTTTGCAACCACAGGCCTTTCACGCGCTTGAGGCAAACCTGTGACCGGCTGCGGCTATGATGCTGGCGCTTGTGGGAGCCCTGTGGGTCGGTTAACAAAAAGCAGTACAGCTCAACCCGATCCTGCCTGCATGCTCACACGCTCACCTGGTCACAGGCAGCTGTCCAAGCTGGCACAGGCCTTCTCCAGCGCTGGTATCTATTACTACCCGCTGCTGTCATCCATCGTCAAGGCAGCTGAGCTGAAGCTGCCCGAGTTCGACCCTGCCAGCCTGTCCAACCTCATGAAGTGCCTCAGCCGGCTTAACTACCCGGTATGTTCTGCTCTTCAAGCCTGGATGAGGTTTGGCTTTTTACCTCAGGTTGAAGTTTGGGGCAAGGGTTGGGAGAGACGCGAGCCTCTACTGCATTTATCATCATGCTAGGGGCCAAAGTTTGGCCTGTCAACTTATCAATCCCCCCCCACTCTGCCCGTGCAGGAGGACGCATTCTTTGGCAAGGCTGCCCAGCGGCTGCGGCCTCAGATGAGCCGCCTACAGAGCGGGCACATCGTAGTGCTGGTCAAGTCCTTCGCGGCGCTGCGGTACAATGACGGCCAGTTCTTTGACGCGGCTGGCCTGCAGCTGCAGCGCAGCATGAGCGAGCTTTCGGCAGCACAGGTGGGTTGTGGGGAGGGCATGGTTGTGGGGTGGTATTAGACGTCCTAACTTTGTTTGCAGCTTGTGCTATATATTGATGGTGAGCCCCTTGCGGCAGCTGGCCTGCAGCTGCAGCGCAGCATGAACGAGCTTTCGGCAGCACAGGTGGGCAGCAGCAACAGGGGTGGTGGGGTGGTGTTGGGGTGGCTATAGGGTGGTTGCAGGGCGTTATGGATGCGTCCTCTGTAGTGTATGTTGGTGTTGAGCGCCTAATAACGGCTGGCCTGATGCTGCAGTGCAGCTTGAGCGAGCTGTTGGCCGCACAGGTGTTCATGGGCGGTGGTGGGGTGGTTGTAGGTGGGGTGTAAGGCGTTGTGGGCGTCCTTGTGTCAAATCATTTGTAAGTGGTCGGCAGCACAGGTGTGCAGCAGCAACAGTGGTGCTGGGGTGGGCGTGGGGTGGTTCAATCACCTCCACCCTTTGCACACCACCGGCTGCCCACGGTCTCCGTTCTCTGAACCTGGGGTCGAGCAAATTTTTCGCCTTTGCGCGTGTATTGCGATTGGAAGTGCTAGCAGTGGCTTTGATGGTTCGTAAAGCGCTGCCGGACGGGTACATGTGATGCCCATTCTGAAAACAGTCCTCATGCCTGCGTCTTAGGTGTCATGTGTGGCCTGGAGCTACGCGGTACGGAGCCTGTCCGACATCAAGCTGTACAACGCGCTGGCGTACCGGGCGGGACAGATTATGCACAAGTTCAAGCCCCGCGACCTCGCCACACTGGTGAGTGCGCGGTGTGGGATGAGGTATGTGGAATGGGGCGTAGGGCACATCGGACGCTCGACGCTGTGGGCGTTGGCATTGGCGATCGTGGTTTTCTGGAGGGCCTGAACCAGAGAGGTCACACTGCAGGCACACGGTTGCTCCTTCCTCACACCCATGATTATGCGCACCCCGCAGGTGTGGTCGTTTGCGCGGCAGGGGCTGCAGCAGCGTCGCCTGTTGGAGTCCAGCGCTGACGTGGCGCTGAGTCAGCTGGAGCACTTCAACATGCGCAACATGGCCAACCTTATGTGGGGTTATGCGCGCATGGAGTACTACAACCCGAGCCTGTACGGGGCAGTGGCGGCGCGCGCGACGGCCATGCTGCAGGTGTGGGAACGGTGTGGGGAAAGTGTGGGGAGCGCGTGGTGAAGGAGTGGGACAGTAAGATTCACACCATGCTATCCATGCAAAGGGCTGAACATGACAAAACCGTTAAGTGGCGGATGCCTGCCTTGAGTAACTGAGCACCCCATGCCACATGAGTCCACCTGAGGGCCAGTTGTTTTGATAGTGATGGCGAGAGCGTGGGCACCAACATCGCTCTCACTGTGGCTCGTCGCAGTCGTTTTGATAGTGATGGCGAGAGCGCGGGCACCAACAGCGCTTTCACCACACTTCTCAAGCACACCTCTGATCACACTCTCTCACACGCCCCGCCCTCCTGTACAGGACCCTGAGGGCCGGCTTGTACTAGAGCGGCGTGACGACGGCAGCGAGACGTACCGCGACAGCGAGGGGCGCCTGGTAGAGAGGCTGCCAGGGCGAGACGAGCAGGTGGGTTTGAATTTGAGGTGGACTGGTCAAATTGCTGTTAATAAGTCCTACTGCCCTGCTGGGGTGCAAAGGAGGGGGTGAGGAGTGTGTTGGATGGTTCAACTTGCACTGTACGCTCATAGCCCCCGGATAATTACTTTAGGGTTTAGGGTTTCGCGCAGCAATATCGCGCAGGCCTGAATAGGGATATTAAGGACCGAAGGCAAGGTACTTTTACGGTAGTGAGGCATTTGTTGTGGCAGTGATTGAGAGGAAATGCGACCATGTAATTGTGGGGCAAGATAACCCTGCACTCCCAGCACTCCATTTCCTTCACCTCGTCCTTGCTTGCGTGGGTGGGTCTTGATCCCAAGGTCTTATTACCATTCTCTTGTTACTTGTTACTTGTATCTTGATCCCAAGGTCTTGTTACGAAGGTCTTCTTACTAGTCTACCCACTTAACATCCCGCAGGGCCGAGCAACGGAGCGTGTGTGGCCCAAATCGTCCGACAGCGCCGGCCCTGTCACCCGCCGCCTGTTTCCCCCCAGCCATCGCCTGTTCATTCCCCAGAACCTGTCAGACATGGCCTGGGCTATGGCTGACAGGGGGCACAAGGACGAGGTGCTGTTCCGACTGATTGCGCAGCGGGCAGCTTCCGACATCCAACATTTTGGCAAGGTAAGTTGAGTGCTCAGAGAAGGACGCAGATGGCGCTTTGGGCCTGCAGCAGGCGAAAGCGGGCCTGCCGCAGGCAGCCGGGAGGCTTGAGGACGAGGGTGTATCTTTTGGTAGCAAAGAGATCAGCAGCTGATATCCAGCATCTGGGCAGGGTAGGGGGGCAAGATGTCCTTGCCAAAACAAATAATCACCAGGGCACATTCACTTGGTGTTTGTGTTCGTCAGTGACTCACAGTGACTCCATCCTCGTGCGCTGCATCAAGCGCGTTTTATCTCCCCTGCGGGCTCCCCTGCGGGCTCCCCTGCGGGCTCCCCTGCCGCCTCCCCTGCTGCCTGCCCCGGTCCCCCTAACCTTCACCCTGCCTGCCCCGCCACAGACCACCTTGGTGGACTTGACCTTCGCGTTCGCCAGTGCCCAGCACCATGACCCCGCTCATGCGTTGCCCCTGCTGCCTGCCCTTGCCCGTGTCCCCCTGACCTCCACCCTGCTGTTCCACAGACCACCCTGGTGGACTTGGCTTTTGCATTTGCCAGTGCCCAGCACTACGACCCCATGCTCATGCGCTGCATCGAGGACTCGGCGCTGCCCCTGCTGCCTGACTTCGGTCCGGCCTACATGAGCGAGCTGCTGTGGGCCATGGCGTTCCTTGGGCACCGACCCAGCGACAACTTTACGCTGGTGAGTCAGCGAATGGCTCATGAACGGGGGCATGTAGGAGTTGGTGTGCATCGCAGCGCCTCAAAAGGTTGCTGTTTGGGGACATGGCGTTCCTGGGGCACTGACCCAGCGACAACTTTACGCTGGTCAGTAGCCGCCTTGCAAAAGGCGTATGAAAGGGGATTTGGGGAGGTGCTGCCTTATGAATGACTTTTGAGACTTCCGTGGGCACAAACCCAGCATATTGCTACTTGCAACAACAAGTGACTCAAAAGTCGCACACACCCTATCCTTTCTCAGCATGATACCCGTTGCATCATCAACATCCACACTTTCGTGTGTACTGCGTTATGTACTTCGGGAACCCGCCCACCCCCGCTTCACACTTCCCCACACCCCCGTTGCCTCGCAGTCCGCAATCGAGGTCACCTGGAACAAGTGGGAGCGTGTGACATCAGATGAAGCCTGGAAGGCCAAGACCATCTGGGCACTTCTAAAGCTAGGGGCAGAGACGTTAGCACCCGGGCATCCCATCATCCCTGCATCTAGGGAGGCTCTGGAGGCCACAGAGCGCTCCACAGGCGTGGCAGGCGTAGCCGGGCAGGTGGAAGCCGGGCAGGAGGCGGGTGGGGTGGGTGGGCTGGGCCTGGGCGGCGTGGCGGGGCAGGGTGCAGACCCTGAGGAGGCTTCCAAGCTGAGGTGGCGCGAGGGGTGATGATCGTCAGTTTGTGGCGCCCTACAGGCTGTGAAATGGCCTATTTCAAGTCGAGGTAGGCTTCTCACCTAGTGCATCAGGGAGGACTATTCTTGCATTGCTGATTGTTTCACGCTTGATCGGATGCGACGTTGTGGTGGCTGCAAGGTCATCTGAGTGAGCTGGCTGTGGCAGGGAGTGGTGTTTGGCAGAACATGATGACAAGGAAAGGAAGCTGTTGCTGTGACCAGGGCTGGTCAACCGTTGACCGTGCTCACACTTCGACGCGCATCTGCTCCATCGCCAACGCGGCACAGCGGCAGTCATGCACCGCGTACGGCCACGCACAAAATAGGAAGAGTAAGCCATCAAACGCGTGGCCAAGCATGACCACGAAACGTTCGCTTGCGCCCGCCACAGCGCACGGGGATGATGCAGCAGCAGTGCTTGCGGGCGCGGTGGAGTCATGCAAGCAGGCCGCAGAAGCTGTGGTGGCGGCAGCCAAGGCCGCACGCGCGTTTCCGGATGAGGTCAACTTGGTAAGGGCTCCCACAGCCGACACGCATGCGTGAGCAGGCGTGTGCATGCTCAATTGGCCTGTGGCATGCAATCTGCAGCATCATACAGCTGCAGATGGCCTACCACACAGCCCTTGACATGCGGTTGCATCAGCAACGATTTCGTACCATGAAGTTGCCGCAGTGCCAACCTGTTGAGGCCTGTCAGCTGCTAGCCACTGCGTTGCAAAACAGCTATCACCAGCTGCCAACTTTCGTTTCCTCCTGCCAATGCAGCTGGCCAAGTGTGCCAAGCGCCTGCTGCTGGTGCTGGACTCAGTGCACACAGCCAACGAAGCGGCGGCCAGGTCCGGGCAGCCTCTGAACAGCGCCAGCACGCGCACTGCATGCAGCGCCCTCAAGGTGCGCCCTGAGGGTACCCATGAGAACAGTAATTGGGGAGGGGGTGAACCTTCAACAGGGGAGCAGGGGGTGTGTTGCGACAGGTGCGTGCCTTGCGCATTCAGTAAATGAGTTGCTATGTTGGGTAGCAAAAGCATTCTGGATTGAGCAACATTATTTACAAGACAGGTGAGGCGCCCTGGAATTATAACTTTAAGCCCTAAAATTGATTGAATGCCTTATTGCTTGCTGCAGCCGCGCCCCGCAGGCTCAGTAGCCTGCCCCTCCACCGTTACGTCCGAATGCAGGGCATTGAGAAAGCCTTTTCTTGGTTCATCAAGCATCTGGGCTCCTCCCTATGCCTACGTCCCTTTGGCATTGGTGTCTGTTCCAACCTGATCCCTCCCTCACCAATGCATGCAGGGCATTGATAAAGCCCTTTCTTGGTTCATCAAGCATCTGGGCTCCTCCCTATGCCTACGTCCCTTTGGCATTGGTGTCTGTTCCAACCTGATCCCTCCCTCACCTATGCATGCAGGGCATTGAGAAAGCCCATCACACATCTGGGCTTCTGCGCAGCCCTGGGCCGCTCCCAACTGCTGTATGCTGCACAGCCGAACCCACCATCACCTGCCTCACCACCGTCCGCACTGTGTGCTGTGCATTGAGGGTCGCCATGCTTCTCCTCATGCACTGTCCGCAGGGCATTGAGAAAGCGCTTGCCCGCTCCATCACACATCTGGGTTCCTCCTCATGCCTACGCCCCCTCGGCATTGATGTCTGCTGCAACAGTGTTCCACCCTAACCTATGTACACAGGGCATCGAGAAAGCCCTTGCCCGCTCCATCACACATCTGGGCTGCTGCGCGACACTGGGACCCTTTTACAGCTTGTTCCACGACACAGCATTGCGCACAGAGTTTGTGAACTGCGGGATCGACCTCATAGCAGCCATGGCGCAGGTGCATTCACGCAAAGGAGAGGCTTCTGGGCAGCTCTGGTCAGGGGGCTGGAGGAAAGGCAAATTGGGTGGGCAGGAGGTGTTTAGTCGGGAGGGCAGCACAGGGCAGGGCTTACGGCGGTCCTGGGTCGCACAACATCGTATGGTTTGCATTGTGGGGGACACGGCTTGGGTGAGGGCGGAGCTCATAAGCCCCCCCCTGCCCTCTGCCTGGGCGTGCTGCTGACCTGGTAAGGCTACTTGTCGCTGCCATGCTGCTTTTCCACCCCGCCGTCCCTGCAACTGACGCCCAGCTTGTATTGCACTGCTTGCTCGATGTATTTTATTGCCGCAGTTCTCCTTGAAGGACGTCGGGGGCGGCCCAACGGGGCCCGGGGGGCGGTACGAGGACGTGCAGGAGGACGTACACCTGGCCCTAAGCCAGCTGCAGGGTTTAGGGTTTGACGCCGGGGCAGCCAGGGAGCGAGCGGAGCTGCTGCTTGAGTTGCGTACCTACGTGAGTGTGTGTGTGGGTACTTTGCGCACAGGTCAGGTATGGTGGTGATTGCCAGGTCTGGTAAAAGCCGGTTTTGAGCTGCTGTTTGAGCTGCGCGACTTTGTGAGTACTTCTCTGGGTCAGTTCTGGATTCAGACTCTGGCTGCGCTATTTGGACCTTGACTGCACATGGGCTGCACACGCACACCATGAGGCGCACCACCTGCCCCTTGGCGCTGATGTTATCCGCAGTCCGAAGCAGTCCGACAGCAGTCCGCGCTGCCCGTGGCGGTTACTGCGACCCGGGGCCACGGCCGCGAAACGGGGGTGCATGGCGGCGGCCCGCCCATGCTGCCACTTCGACCCAAGGCGCTGCTGCTGCTGGATGGCTGCAGCTATCAGCAGGTCGCTGCTGACCTGGCATACCTGCAGCAGGTGGGTCAGAGGGGGTGGAGTCAGCCGGGGAAGGGAGGTGTTGAGGTGCGTGGGCTTTCACATTAGTAGGCCGCCTGCCTCTGTGTATGACGCGCGCTAATTCTTCGCTTTGCGGCAGTGCCAGTAGCGAGGCTGCGTTGAACTCCAGCAGACAGCTGCAGCAGGTGGGTCAGGGAGCGGGTGCTGAGGTTTGAGTGACGGACGGGCTCAACAGCCAACGGCGGAAACCAGCGGCTCGATGTCGGTGCAGGCCTGCAAAAGGCAGGCTCGGTAGTCAAAGGATATTGCAAAAGAACTTTGTTTTAAAAGACTGGCCGCCGCCACCGCTGTTTCAGGGCGTTGCTGTTGGCTTTTTGCTGCTTGGTGATACTAGGCTGAATGGATAGACTGCATGAACAACTAAGGCACCCTTATCGTACAGGCGAGCAAAGGACGAGGAGTGAGATGAGTTACCTTTGGCCGTCTGTGTTGACACCCAGTGGTAACCTGCACCTTTTGCTGGTTGTGCAGCATGCTGCAGAGGCGACGGATGCAAGGAACTGGGTGGAGGCTGCGCTGTACAAGCTCTTGCTCTCGGAGGAGCAGCAGGTGCTGCCAGCAAACGCCAAGGTGCGTGACTTGGTTTCAAGGCATGAATAGGGGTGGTGTATTGGTGTGGTGAAGCCTTGGTGGAGACTGCAGGTTGTCCTCCATTGCAAAGCCGGTGCAGGCACAAGTGCAGCTTCAGCCCCCTCCAACACCCTCCCTGCCTCCCTCTCCCTCTTCCCTTCTATTCCTTTCAGGTGGCGAAAGCTGCAGGCCTCGTTAGCCTGTCTCCAACCACCAAGCAGGCGCAGGCACCTCAGCAGCCGGGCACACCTGGCAGAGGCCCCGCCTGTCACAAGCCGCGACCTCCTGCAACCCCCTCCCTCCCTCTCCCCTCTCCCTCCCTCCCCTTGAACTGCTTCAGGTGGCGCAGGCTGCAAGCGTCGTGACCCTGTCCTCCCCCACAAAGCAGGGTCAGCCGGGCACCCAAGGCAGGGGCCCTGCTGGGACAGCGGCAGCGGCAGGGGTTCAGGGGACGGGAGGGGCTGCTGCTGCCGAGGAGGATGAGGATGCACTGGTTGACCCTGTGGACGAGGTGAGGATTCCAGGGTTTTGGGATTTGAAGTGTGCGCAGTTTGTGTGTGCGTATGCATGTAGCGTAACCCAGCTGCGCACTTTGCCAAAACCCGAACCCACTGCCCCAGGTGCGGTCGCTGCTCCGGCGCCTTGTCAAACCCAAGTTCAGCCTGGAGCAACGGCTTGCGGTGTTGCAGCCTCTGGCAGCTGCAGCAGGCTTGGCGCCGCCTGTGCCCGGCCTGACGCTGCACAGCGGCGCAATGCTGTTCGCTCTAACCGACCCTGAGTGCGCCAAGCTCATGGTCGATATCATCAATGGTGAGCCTGTCTGTTTGGGTAGGTGTTCAAATGGTTTGGATGCAAGTGAGGGACCAACAATGAGGCGTCTGGGTAGTGAGTGGGGTGGATGTAGGATTGTAAGACCATGAGACCCCCGGTTGATGGTTCACATCACTGTTTTGAGACCATAGGCAGCCTTGGCCTGTCTGGCCAAGGCTGCACATAATTTGGATACAAGGATGTGCTTGTTAAGCTACAAGCTGAGCAAACCCTTAAACCCCTTCTGGCATCTTCTGCAAGGAGACTCCTGCCAAACGCCCCTTGCCTGCAAATGCAAATGCAGGGGACATGCCGCCCGAGATCAAGCTGTGGGTGCTGAGCCTCATCCTCAGCCTGGTCCACCCGGAGCGCGGCCTCAACGCACGCACACAGGTGAGATCAGGCCAGGGTGGCGGACTTGAATGAGGGGCGGTTACTGTGTCTGGCTTGGGTTCAAGGTTTGGCTTTCATCAACGCACGCGCGGGCTGGGCAGGGGAGGGAGGAGTCATCAGTCGGGGGGCTGACTGGCCCCTGACGCTTTATCTGGTTCTGCTGCAGGGCTGCTGCCAACACATGCGCCTACCTGCCTGCCTGCCAAGCCGCCCATGAGCTTGTCCGCCTGCTAAGCCATTCCATGCGCCTGTCTGTCTGCTGAGCCGACCATTGCCTGCCTGCCCATGAGCATGCTGGCCTGCTGAACCGTCGATGACCCTGCCTGTCTGCTAAGCCGCACATGTGCCTGTCTGCTAACTAGCCCACGTGCATGCTTGTCTATTCGTCCTGCTTGGTTGCAGGACGCGCTGATGCAAACGGGGCTGCCGCTGGCGCTGTGCAGGCTCATGATCAACACCTCCACACCTGCAGACCAAAGGTGTGAACAACCCTAGCTGCTGCCGGGGCCGTTGTCAGCATGACCAATCACAGTCGCAGCACTCTCCCTCTCCTCTGAATCTGAAGGAGTTTGCAGCTGGACAGCACCGCTGCAATCTGTCAAGCTGTTCTGCGTGGTGAGAGATGATATACTATAGCTGACATATAAAAGAGCTTATGTTGTGTTGTACCATTGATTCAGGCTCCAGTGCCTAGCGATGATGCGTGTGCTGGTTTGCGACCCGCGAACTCACGAGCTGCTGATGCAGAACAAGGTGGTGCCAGCCATCATCAAGCAGGTGCGGATTGGATGGTGCGGCCTGGGCGGGGTTGCATGCCTGACCTTCATTGGGGTGTGGGGCACAGGGCAGGGCAGACCAAGGTGGTGTCAGCCATCTTCATGCTGCAACCTTGGGCGGCCTGCCATTGCCCCTCAGCAGCTGATCGCTCATTTAATGAAAGCCCACATTTTCCGCGCTGGTTATCAGGCTTCACACTTGCAGGCGCTTCCAGCATCCCTGCTGTTGCACCCAAGTGTGCAGAGGAAGAGAGAGCAAAGGCCCTGGTATTCGTTTCAGTCTGCTCATCGTGCCCGCCACCTGTGCTGCAGATCGGAGACGTCAGGCTTATCAACGGGCGCTTCGAGTGCAAGCCTTCGCTCACCACCTCCTCCCCAAGCCAGCTGCCGCTTCAAGCAGGCGCTTCAGGCAGTGCCAAAGCAGCTGGCGGGGCGGGGGCGCCAGGGGAAGTGCCTTTTGACATCCACCAGCAGATGGCACAGCTGGCGATCCTGATGGTCTCAGACCTGGGGACCATGAAGGGCCATCTATACAAGGTATGACAATACGTGTTGTAACCTGTGCAGGGTACAGCTATGCACATGGTAGGAGGACAGTGCAGTAGGAGAACAGTGCATGATGCCCTCTGCTTTATAAGAGCCATAGCACAAGCCACTGCCCCGCTCTCCCTCCCACATTCCTCTCCCCACCCACCGCATACCCCCTGCTGCTTCAGTTACAATTATTGCTCTCTGACTCATCCCATCACTCTTGCATCCCATCCCGTCACTCCTGCAGGCGGACCTCCTTCAAGCAGGGGCAGTGCCAGCGCTGACAATGCGGCTGGCTGACAAGGGCAGCCACACCCAGGCAAGTGTGAGGGAACGAGTATGGAGGGTGGTGGCAGGGGAAGGGGCCCCCCCGGACTGGGGGTTGAGCAAGTGACACAGAAGCCAAAGTGGTCTGAGACACTCATAGCGGGCCAAAGACAACAACAAAGGTCCAGATATTCCAAGACACCTGGCGTGGGGTGGGTTGGACAGCGCTGCCGCTTGCTCTCTCCTGCAGTCAGGTGAGTGAGCGAAGAAACGTGTTTGCTGAGCAATGCTAACCAGCAAGGCAACTTGGCTATATTATGCGATAGGCTGGGCGTGGCAACTAGACAGTGCACCTTTTCGCCGCGGCCCTACATGTTGCTCGCATGAGTGACTGGGCTGCAAAGCAAAGTTGCAGGGGTCGCACTGCTGCTATTGCTGCCATCAGCGCTAAGTCAAGGCGGAGCTGTAAATTGCGTAGCAAGTCAGGGTGAGCTAACAGCATACTGTTGCACTTGAGACAGCTTCCACCTGTTGCTGCTGGTCTGAAGCTGCACGGTTGCTGCGGTGCCTCCCACATGCACAAAGGCACAGCGCATCTGCACAAAGTTACAAACGGGTGCAGCAGGGGACGTAGACAAAGGCCGCGTGGCTTCAGTAACAGACGGCCACGACCACACCACGAGTGGCTATAAAGCGCTGGACTCAGCTCAAAGCGCTGGACACAATTGGGCAACCACACATGCAACGCCGTGCACACAACAGCAGCCCCGCTACATTCAGAGCGAGGCTGACCTCTAGACCGCACGGGGTGGTTGAAGAGAAAAGTCAAACTTCAGTGGGGCACGCATTTGCCGGTGTTCCTAAGGCAGACGTGACTGCTGGGTGGGCTAGTAAAGGAGAAGCAAAGGCATCAGAGTCATTTGCAAGCGTGGTGCGTTGCGTCAGGTATGTGACAAATTTGCGGCAAGCACACGCACACAAACAGCGCGGGCAGGGCACAAGCAGAGCACAGGGTCAGGACAGGCACGTGTGCGTTAAGCCGCGCTAGTGGCAGCGTCCTATCCTGACAACAGTCTGCAGGAAGTGGGTGAGGCAGGTACATAATTTGATGAAGTGATATCGAAACGACAGGCACACGGGCCGGGGCTGCCAGGGTTCAATGGCAGGCAGGCCCGTGCACTTCTGCACTTATGTGGGCAAAGAGCAAAGCGAAAACAATTCCACAGGCGACTGCATGGGTCGGGGCTGCGCCAAGAACAAACACACGCACACAAGCACATTCTGGGGGCGCTACGTGCCAGACGTATATTTTTGACTAACAAACCCTGCTGAAAACACTGAGGCCTTTGCAAAGACACACATCTCACTCAGTCTCTCACGCAACTTACCAGTCCATGCTCACTGCACGCCTGCGCAACGGCTCTGTGTCTATGGCCTCAACTGCTGGAAGCTGCAAGAGGGCGACACGCACACACATGCAATGGCTTGTACAAGAGTAGGGTTCAGGCTGCCACGTCCTTACCATGAAGTGAGTGGCAGCCTGGCCTGGCCTCAAGACCGCAGGCCGGGTGTGGGCTAAGTGCGGGAGCATGGCCACAGCTATGAGCATGCGTTAAAACAAGCTCGTGCTCAATCTAGCCCCAGCCCACACACAGGCAAGTGTAGGGGCAAGGGCTGTGGTTGGGTGGGCCTATGCACACACATGGCCTCTTCCCAGACGCTTGACCCCCCACGACACATGCATGGGGAACGGGGGGAACAACAGGCGTATGGGCTGAGTCCCAAGCCTGAATGCCAAGAGCAATGCTGCTGAGCAGGCCGCAATGACCCTTTTAGGGGGGCAGCATGGCAGGCAAAGGCGTGGCAGTAATGACAAGGAACAGGATTCAGGGTTTGACAAGAAACAGCTTCTAGGGTCAAAAACAAATCATGGTAGGTGCTGATAAGCACACAGCCAGAGGTCAGGCAGCAGAAAGCCAGGGTCGGTGTGGTGGAGCATCGGTGTGGGCGCCTCCTGCTTGTGATTCATAGTCGTCATGAAGAGGAAAAAGAGACGGACAGGCTTTGAGAGAAGAAAAGAGACCTTGCCCCCCATCTGGCAGGCCCAGATCAATCCAAGCGCACGCGGGTGTGCTTGGAGCGGGTGGCCACAAGGATGCACTGGGTCAGGTCACAGTCAGACGCCCGGCCAGAAATCCGCTTGAATTGCAGCGGCTGGCATGGGACAGTGAGGCTTGACGCTGCTCGGATCACCCAGAGCTGGCATGTTAGTGCCGCCGTTGAAGCTGGCAGCTGCGTGCATCGGGAGTAAGTTGTAGTCAGTTGTTGCATGGTTGCGCCAAGTGTCGCATGTGCCCTTGTGGAGTACCAGCCCTGTATATTGCTGCCTCAGGGCTATGACACGTGCATTGCATGCGCACCTGCGGACTGGTGGCTCAGGAATAGGAATGGGCAGCGAGGGCGCTGGCGCCAAACCCGCGAGGCCAGATCCCGCCTGATCAGAGTGCCAATAGGGGTCGTCATCATGAGTGCTGTCGCCGTCTGCGTCTACGCCGTTGCCTTGGTGTTGTGCATGGGCTTGGCGCTGCGACTGGCTTCGCGCCAGGCCCTCCGCCAACGGCGCGCGCATGAGCTTGCTCAGCAGCGACGGCTGCGCAGGCGCCGGCAGCACCGCGGCCATGCTTGCGCGGCGCTTGGTGGAAGGGCATGGCGAGGCAAAGCCAAAGGTGCATGGGTGGGGGGTGGAGTAGGTGGTAGCGAACAGCACGAAGGGCGAGCCTCCGCGCGCTGCTCCATTGACTCCGCCGTCTGAGCTGCTGGACGCTGGTCGAGGGCTAACAGGCTCAAAGCCTGAGTGCAGGCGTTGCATGTCGACGGGCGCTGGGCGGGCGCAGTAGGGCGCTGCCTTGTGCACGTTGGACTGTGCGCCGCTGAGCTGCTGTCGTTTGCACGGCAGGACGCTCGCGTTGTATGCACGCGCGCACTTCTTGGCGCTTTGAACGAACGGCTATGACCCTACGCCCATAATCGCGCCAAGATTTGTTGTGTGTTGTGCCTAAAGGTATCTCCACACCGCAGGCGCTTCACCTCCGACACGCACCTTGGACGTTGCGCTCGCTGCTCGGGATGCTGTAGTGCGCTGTGAAACACCTTTTCCTGCATTTTCGAGACCTGGTCATGCTTCCAAGTACGTGTGCCCGGCTCTGCCCATGTACATGCAGGTCCGCATTGCCGCTGCCACCACCCTGGCAGCCCTCATGGCTGACGGAGCCATTGCAGTGGAAGCGGCACGGAGCGATGTTCTGGTGAGAGGGCAGGCAAAAGCGATGGACACAACCCTAGTTCAGCCAGCGAGCTTGTGCCCTTGCAAGGTCAGCTGACAGCCTGCCAGCACTTGCCCTGGTATAGCCTGCTTTGCTTGTCGCTTTAGCTTTGCTTGAGCGTTGCCAGGACTGTTTGCAGGCGCGATGCCCACTTCTACTCGCTCACACTTGGTACAACTTGGCCCCTGTTCACCCTGTGGGGCTGTGGTTCCAACGCAGGTGGGTCTGCTGGATATGCTGACCTGTGGCGACCCGGCAATGACGGCAGCCGCCACCGAGGGCCTACGGTCGCTGCTCACCCCCACCCTACCCACCAGCTCTGCCGCCGCCGCCAGCGCCGCGCTGCTGCCCTCCACATCAACCCTCAACTCAGCTGCAGCCACAAAGGCCGCGTCAGGCGCCGGGCACAACACTGGTAAGGCAGCGCCTGCAGGTGTGGATTCAGGTGTGGACCCAAGTGTGGCCCTGAGCGTGGAGGACGTGATGGCGGCCATGGGTCGCGCCTTCACGCCAGCCTCCACCTCGGCCCTGGTTGAGCTCATGGTCAAGGGTGATCCCAGCATCTCCCCGCTGGCCGCACAGCTGCTGCCGGTCAGCGCGACCGACTCTGCATGCAGGACGGCCATCATCGGCCATGCCAAGTACGTGGGGATGGGAATGTGGGAAGGTTTAGTCAGGGCGAGCAACCTATAATCACAAGTGTGGACAACAAGAGGGAAAGACCTTTGGGGAAAGACCTTCACTGATGTTTTCTGACCGCAGATTTTTCCTCATGTTGATGTTGGCCACAGGGGCATGCCTGTCATCATGGCGGCTGCCATGGACCACAAGTCGCCCGACCACCGCGCAGCTGTGGCCACGCTGTCGCGCCTGGCCGAGGACGCCAAGCTCAAAGCACAGGTGTGGAGTTGACACCTTTGACAACTGTGTGAAGACTGGGCAGCAGGGGCATGTACATGGTACACGCCTGCACAACGTTTCTGCGCCTCTCCTCCAGACTGCCCAGTTCACTCCTTCACTCCCTGCCCTCCAAAGGCAGGGTTCTCCTGACGTGAAACGCCTCGCCCCTGCCCTGACATCGCAAGTGGCATCACTTTTTAAAATGGTCGCGGTGGTGGTGACAGCAAGGGCAACCCTGCCAAAATGTCTTGCCTGTGCCAGCTGCTTGCCAGACACCTTCATCCTGTGGGCACCCATGCGATGACGCAGGTGCCATCGCTGCCAGGGCAGGCCAAGCCGCCCTGCGTGTGCCAGCTGTCAGTGTGCTGCTGCTCACTACTCACTTTGCGCTCTGTGTCCGCCCTTGTGCTCACAGGTGGCATCGCTGCTAGGGCAGGCGGTAAAGGACGACCCTGCCAAGCCACCCTGGCTGTACCAGCTGTCAGTGTGCTGCTGCTCACTACTCACTTTGCGCTCTGTGTCCGCCCTTGTGCTCACAGGTGGCATCGCTGCTAGGGCAGGCGGTAAAGGACGACCCTGCCAAGCCACCCTGGCTGTGCCAGCTGTCAGTGTGCTGCTGCTCACTACTCACTTTGCGCTCTGTGTCCGCCCTTGTGCTCACAGGTGGCATCGCTGCTGGGGCAGGCGGTGGCAGGCAGCAAGGGCGACCCTGCCAAGGTGCTTGCACTGGCCAAGGCCATTGCGGAGATCGGCACACCTAAAGCTGGTCTCGAGAAGGATGGACAGGTGCGATGTGCTGGGCAGGTGTGGAGCATGTGCGGGGCAGGGCACCTTGGGTAGAGAGCAGTTTGTAGAGCCGCCCCTGCTGATGGGGGGGCCAGAGCAGCTGGGCCAGTTGGGACAGGTGCAGGAAAGCGTATCTGAGGGCAGCAGCTGGCAGGTGTCAGTGCAGAGTGCATTGGAGGGCGGTCGCAGAGCAGGCAGCTGTTTGCGCCTGCAGCTGTGCCCATGTATGCATGTCACCCCTTTTGCGTGGACTGCCACTGCGCTGCAGGCGACCTCTCGCGCAGCCAAATTTGCGGCAGAGGTGGTCGAGGCCAGGGCGCTGCCGATGCTGGTGGACCTGGCGGCAGGGAGGAGCGCGGGGGCGAGCGACCTGGTTGCGAGGCTGGTGGGCGTGCAGGCGCTTGCACCCATGTGCAGATACGGGGAGCAGGTGGGAGGCAGTGTGTTTGCGTGGCTTCAGATGAAGGCTGAAGGGGCAAGTGACCTAACTGCAGGGTTGGTGGGCGTGCAGGTGCTTGCACCCATGTGCAGATACAGGGAGCAGGTGAGAGGCAGTGTTTTCCGACAGACGCCTATGCGGCTGGTCAATTGCTCTGCCCCGCTCTGCAGCACTGCCCCAACACCACCTTACGTGTCATGCCCCAACAGCTGCAGGTGGTCAAAGATCTGTTGGTCGCAGCAGACGCGTGGATGGTGCTGGTGAAGTGCATCCCACTCAGCAGCACCCACACCTCTCCATGCCCTGATTTCCCCTCAACCCTAAACCCTGAACTCTGATTGCAACAGACGACCAAGGAGGAGCTCGTCGCAGCAGACGTGCCAATGGTGCTGGTTGAGTGCACTAAGGCAGGCGGAGCGGCGGCGGCGGCGGCGGGGGACGGCGCCACAGAGGCTCTCATGACGGCGGCGTGCGAGGCGCTTTCGGGGTTTACGTCAAACCCCGACACGCGTGCCAGGGTGTTTGGCTTCCTGCTTGGGCAGCTCAACTCGGACGCTGCCGCTGCGCGCACGTAGGTTCCAGGTTGCAGGGGGTTGGATGAGGAAGGGAAGGGGAAGTTGTAACGGGTGGAGGAGGGACGAGGGAGGTCCTGGTTGCTGGTGCTGTCCCCTTGCATCTCCTGCTTGGCCACCTCAACTCGGCCGCTGCCGCTGCGCGCGCGTAGGTTTCAGAGTGCAGGGGGCGGCAGGTGGGAAAGGGGGAGTGGTCAGGGCAGAGGAGGGATGACCTCACCGCTTCGATACCTCAATACCATGGCTACAGGTGCCGCGCCATTCATATCGTTGCCGGCCAGTCCCCAGAGGCGCAGACCAAACTGGCTCCCCCTCCCGTCAAGCATGTCCTTTAAGCGTAATCCTCCGCCTGCTGCTTCATTTCCCCGCCACTCTATCCCAACGCCCACAGGTGCCGCGCAATCCGCGTCGCTGCGGGCCAATCGCCCAAGGCGTATGATGAGCTCGTCCATCTAGCGCCTCCCTCACTCTGCTGCTTACCTGCACCACATCTTCCCAACGCCTGCAGGTGCCGCGCAATCCACGTCGTTGCGGGCCAATCGCCCAAGGCGTATGATGAGCTCGTCCATCTAGCGCCTCCCTCACTCTGCCGCTTGACTGCACCATATCTTCCCAACGCCCGCAGGTGCCGCGCAATCCGCATCGTTGCCGGCTAATTGCCCAAGGCGTATGATGAGCTCGTCCATCAAGCGCCTCCCTAACTCTGCCGCTTACCTGCACCACATCTTCCCAACGCCTGCAGGTGCCGCGCAATCCGCATCGTTGCCGGCCAGTCGCCAGAGGCGTACGACGAGCTCGTCGCAACAGGCAGCAAGTCCGCGCTCAAAGCCGCCGCCGCCGCCGCCGGGGCAGGGCAGGGGACAGCAGCCGGAGGCGCCGCAGCAGGCGGGGCTCACTCCGGCCCCGGGGGACCAAAGCCGGGGGCTCTGATGGTGCCCGGGGGAGCCGTCGCGAGGGTAGTGAGGCTGGTGGCAGCTGCGGCAGATGCGGGGCCGTCTGTGGCGTCAGGGGCGCTGCTGGAGCCGATGCTGCTGCTGTGCAACCTCACGCGCTGGTCGTCTGCGGCCGGCGCGCAGGCGATTAAGGTGCGCAGGGTGTATGTAGGGCCAAGTCAAAACCGAAAATGAGTTTGAGGGGAGCTGGAGACGCGCCTTGCCCTCCCCCTGGCTTCCCCTTCCCAGCCTGCTCCTCGCTTTCTCAATGCTAGAGACCCCCGCGTCCTCCTGCTGGTCCTCCCCCACCAGGCTGGCGCCGCACCTGCCCTGATCGCTGCAATGAGCAGAGGGGAGCTGGAGACGCGGCTCGCCGCAGCCGCTTGCTGCGGCTTCATCGCGCGGCACGACGACCAGGTGTGGCTTCTGTGGTTGCTAGCATCACCACTGCTCCTGCTGCCACCACTGCTGATACTGTCACTAGTAGTCCTGCTATTGCCGTTAGCATATTCACTATTGCTCCTGCTGCCACCACTGCTGATACTGTCACTAGTAGTCCTGCTATTGCCGTTAGCATATTCACTATTGCTCCTGCTGCCACTTATGCTGTTACCGACTCTGATGGTCCTCTGTTTGTTTGCTGCTTGTCGGCAGGCACGTGATGTGCTGGCACATGGCGGCCTGCTGCCGCAGCTCCTGGCCCTGGCGCGTGAGACGCCCGCAAGTGTGGACGGCAGGCCCACACCTTGGTGGGAGGAGGCGATGGTGGCCCTGTCTGTCATGGCCACGCTGCATGCGCCTAGCAGGTGGGGGGGGGTATGAGAAAGTGTGGGTGGGTGAGGGCTGACTAGGACTGGCAGCCTGTGGAGTGGTGTGGAGTGGCTAAGAGTTCGAAAGGGCGTGACCCGAGCCAACGCGTTGTCCAACGGTTTCGTTCACTAACCACAATCAGGTTTTGCTGGCAAGGACTGGATAACAGCATACACACCCTTCTCCTCTCCTAATTCCTTGCATTCATTTGTACCGCAGGTCCCCTGCAACAACCGACATGTACTTCATGATGAACAAGGGCTCCGAAACCGACGTCGTGGCGGTCTCCTGCGTCGCCTCTTATATGGCAGTTGGAGCCAGGGGCAGGGAGCAGCTGATGCATGAAGGGCTCGCGGAGCTGCTCGTGACGAAAGCCCTAGCGCAAGGTGTGTGGGGACTGAGTGTGGGGCGTGGGATAGAGGTGCGACAGGGAG